>JZKD02S0056518.1:0-23088 GCA_000966675.3 Picea glauca | reverse complement strand
CCAATCAATTCCCTTCTCCTGAGAAGGCCCCCTCAGTAAGTCCCCCTCAAAATGCCCCTCCCCTGGTAAAAGGTACGCCTTGAGATCCAAAGGAACTCTCAAAGAATCAGTCCCAGTTAAAGGTGGTTTGGCTTTGGAACCTCCTCTCTCTAACCCAGTGAAAAGGAAATCTTATCTGGACAAGGCCCAGGAAAAGGTCGTGGTAGAATTACTAAAGGAAAACAATTCTCCATAGCGAGGGCCCTTAGAGAGGGGAGTGTTCTATTCTCCTTTCCCAAATGAGCATTCTATCGTTTAATTTGAGAGGGGTTAGGGCCTCCCTTAAGAAGTTATCTCTCAAGCAGCTCCTTTCGGGCCTTAGTCCGAACATGATTCTAAGACAAGAAACCATGTTTTTAGGAGAGAAGGCCGGGGAGGTGTTCATGCCCTGGCTTAGAAACTGGTCCTTATGTGCTCTTGACACATAGGGAATGTCAGGTGGTCTTCTAACTCGATGGAACCCTGATTTTAAAGCCCTCTCCTCATCCTTTCACTTTACTATTTCCATCCCTCTTAAACATAAGGAATGTGATTATGTTTTCTTAGTGGTGAATATTTATGAGCTATATTTTGACCGAGTTCCCTTTTCGATAGACCTCAAACATGCAGGTGCCTTCTGCGCCCCTTTCTCATTAGTCGGAGGGAATTTAAATTTCTCCCTCTCCCTTAGGGAAGTCTGGAACGAAAACCCCAAGGAGGATTGTTTAAAGGATTTCTTTCGAGCTTTTCTGGAAGAAACTGACTTGGTGGATGTGGAATCGGTCAAATTAATGCCCACCTAGCAAAATTTCAGAATTGGAATGGATGTGGTTGTAAAAAGGCTCGACAAATTTCTACTTTCTGAGGCTTTTCTAGAGACTTGAGTTAGGATCAAATCCTTGGTTGGGGAGGGCGGTAGCTTGGACCACCATTCTATTCTTCTACAGTGGACCATCAGCTTAAAAACCCATTCTCCTCCCCTGAAGATAAGTCAAGTATGGTTTGAAGAAGAAGATTTCAAAAGACCAGTTGTGTCTCATTGGAAGAAGCTAAGCCCTTTGGATCAAAATTCATTAATGGCTCAATTTGCGACAACCCTAGGTAGAGTTGAAAAGGTCGTAAAATAGTGGTTTCCCCTATGGAAGATACGAAGGCAGAAAGACCTTCATGAGACATAACTTAAGTTGTAAGAGATCGACAGAATTATCAATGCAGGCCCTCTTAACCCTTCTAAGTTGGAAGAACTTAAAGATCTGGAGGCAAAAAGACATAAATGGTTAGACAAGGAAGAACATATTTGGAGATTGAAGAGCAGGTCATTATGGCTAAAAGAAGGTGACAAAAATACTAAGTTCTTCCACTAGTACGCCAAATTCACAAAAAACATAAATACAATATGGAACATTAAAATTCTGAAGGAAGAACAGTTATCACCTTTCAGACGAAGGCAGAATCAGGAGCCTCTTACTTTGAAAACCTTTTCAAAGCTCCTGCAGGATGCCCAATTCAAGAGATAATGGAAGTTGTCTCAAATTTCTCCTGGGTCTTCTCGGAAGAATCCAACCAGGCCCTAGAAGAGGAAGTATTAGAAGCGGAAGTACATGATGCCTTGTTCTCAATGCAAAGCAAAAAGAGCCCATGTCTCGATGGATTTACAGTTTAATTTTATAAGCATTTCCTTGAGATGACTAAGGATGATTTAGTGTTGATGGTAAGAGAATATCAAAGAAATAGCAAGGTTATAGCCTCTTTCAATACCACTTTCTTATCCTTAATCCCTAAAAAATAGGATGGAGATTCGTTTGGCGACTTTTGCCCCATATCCTACCGCAACGTGGTATATAAAATAATTTCCAAAATGATTGCAAGACGCTTAAATCCCATTCTTAGTGAGATCATTGGGGAAGAACAATTTAGATTTCTACAGAATAGATAAATCCACGACGTCGTCATGATAGCCCAAGAATTCCTCCACTCTGTAAAAATAAAAAACCCAAATGTAGCAATTCTAAAAATGGACCTATATGGGGCTTATGATTAGAGTGAATTGGACCTTTCTCCGGTTGGTTCTCCTCCAAATGAGACTGAATCTCCAAACGATGAACTGGATCATGAGATGTGTTCAAAACTCTTCCTTTGTAGTGCTTATAAACAAGTCTCCCACGCGAGTTTTCAAAGTGTCAAGAAGCTTAAGGTAGGGATTCCCTATGTCGCCTTTCTTTTTTCTAATCATTGTGAAAGCTCTTAGCAAGTTGCTTAAGGAAGCCAGATTGAATGGCTCCTTAAAAGGAGTAAAGGTTATAGAGAGAGAATTCATTTATCATTTACCTTTCATGGATGACATTTTCTACTCTGTTCAAGGATCGCTTAGAGCATCGTCGGTCCTCAAAATTTTTTTGGATTTGTTCTGCATTGCCACCAGAATGGAAGTCAAATTTAACAAATCTTGCACTATCTTCCACAATTGTCCCGAAGAGGAGTTGGTCCCTTTATAAAATATCATTCCCACCCCTACAAAATCAATGAACGAAGGATTCAAGTATTTAGGATTCTTCTTAAATCTTGATTGTTATATAAAGGCGGACCGGGGTTGGATGATCCAGAAAATTGAAGCCAAAATCTCTCAGTGGGTCAACCGAATTCTTTCTCATGCAAGAAGACTAGTCCTTCTGAAATCATTCCTAGAAGGAATTCTTGTTTATTGGAATTCTATTGCAGCAATTCCCAAGGGAGTTCTCTCCAAAATTCAGAAATTAAGTTTCCATTGCCTTTGGGCTGTCCAAAAATCAAAAGAATTGCATCTCGCAAAATGGTCAACTCTATACCTTCTTAAAGAATTAGGAGGTTAGGGTCTGAAGGATATTCACTCCTTTTCCCATGCCATGGTTGATAGAAATATTTTTTGGTTGACTCAAGGGAATTCCCTGTGGTGCAGAATCATGAACTCAAAATATTTCCCCTCCTTGTCTATAGCAGAAAGGTTTCGAGTCTAACAAATCTTCGAAGGGATACATCAGGTGGAAAGCTCTAACGGAGGCATTCCCTTTGGTCGAAGAGTGGACTATGTGGAAAATTGGAAATGGCCAAATCATTCACCTAGGAGAAGAATATCCTTAGTTAGGATATGGTCCAAAATTCAAATTCTCTAATTCTATGATACATAAGCTAAGGGACCAAAAATTATTCAGTTTGAAGGATGCAAGTGTAGGCTCTATGCAAACTAGAGGCAAATTCGACTAGCGCGATGCTATGTCTTTGGACCTTTTCTGAAAGCCAAAAAGAGGAATGAGAAAAACATGTTAGTCTCCTGTGAGAAAATTTTATAGAGAAAATTTTATAGCTTTGGATAACAACTTATAATATTGTCTATGTTCGTCCAAAAAATCAAAGGGAGGGTCCTTTATTGCCAGGTTAGGCTACAAATTTTGACATGAATATAGATTTCCATTCCCAAATAAATGTTGGTGGAGCTCTCTATGGAAATTCAAATCCCCCCTAAAATGTAAAATTAAATTGTTGTTTGCCTTGAACTCCAAACTTCTCACTTGGGACAATGGAATCAAAAGGGGATGGATCAGCCCTAATCGATGTATTCTATGCAAAGATAATGCAGAGTCCATTTCTCACATTTTAATTTCTTGTTTGTATGCAACTCAGGTGAAGCAGATAATCAAGGACAAATTGGAAGCCAATACCTCCTGGAAAAAAGAGAGTCTAGATGAATGCTTAAAAGAATGGATTCTAGACCATTCAGTAAAGCTATACTCTAGTCTTTTGATCATTCTGATTAACAAAGTGTAGTGGGCGAGAAACCAGGCAATCTTTAAATATATTTTGTCCCAATATAAGTCATAGTTGCCATTACGCCCAAGGTGATCCATGAATATGTAAGTTGGAATAAGTTTGGATTGCATATTACCATATAAAGTTCTCTTCTTAGTCTATGCCAAATGTGAGAACATAAATATTGCATGTTATTGTTTGACATAATGTTTAAAGCAATCGATGTCTTTTGGAATGAGATGATTGTAGGGCATGTATAAAATCTTAATGAGTGAGACCCTTAATGCTCTTTCATCGAATCTAGCTTTCAAACATGAAGCCCAACCTTATCGTTTTGGCTAGTGTATTTCAAGCATGTGATCAGTTGAGATATATTGAATGCCAGGGAAAGCTAAATCATGTCTTTGTGATTGAAAAGGGGATTTAGATGGATTTTCATGCAAAGAATTGGCTTGTAGCAATACATGTATGCCAACTAGGGCATATTGAGAGTGTATGTAGATTGTTAAACACAATATCTGGAAAAATTTTGGCGTTGTGGAATACATTGTTACAAGGTATTTTCATAGTGAACATGTTGATGAGGACATAAAATTGTTTCATTAAATGCAATTGCATGGTGTATTTTTTGACTTAGTCACCATTTTTATCATCCTCAAAATAGGTGCCCATTTTGGATATTTGTAATGAGGAAAATAGCCCATGATTACATACTATGAAATGGATTTTAGTTAGATGTTTATGCCACCAATTTTCTTGTAGACATGTGTGAAAAGTGTGGGTTTATGGATATGACTTGGAACTTGTCATTTGGTATTAGCTCGAGTGGTAGAGAGGAGAAGTTGTTATCCTCCCTATTTGGGTTCAAGTTGCTCTTATAATATATTCACTCTTCATGAGCCAATTGTTGAATGGGTCTCTTTGTGAGCCAATTGTTGATCGGGTGTTGGAAAGGTACTAACAATCTCATTCTTGCCTATGGGTTGGAGGGTGGGTGCTTGGCAACATGGAAAAAAAAGATGTGTCTTGCAACTTGTTTGATGAGGTGACTAAAATAAAGGTAGGCTCATGGAATTCTATGATTGTTGGGTATGTCCATAATGGACATGCCAACAATGCTTTTTTATTATTCAATCAAATGAAACTTACATTTGTAAAACCCAATGTTGTTACAAGGTAAGTGTCCTTCAAGCATTTGCTCATTTAATAGCTCCTCAATAAGGTAGAAGGATCCATGGTTACATAATTTGTAATGGATATGAGGTTGATGTTTTTGTAGGAAATTCTTTAATAGAAATGGATAATGTCTATTAAATGTTGAAATATAGGGATTGCCTACAAATTCTTTGATCAGATGCCTTATAAAGATGTGGTCACATATAATTCAATGATAACAAGTTATGGGATGCAAGGTCATGGTGAGTATAGCCTTGCACTTTATTCTCAAGTGTAGGAGGTAGAGGAAAATTCAAACCATATGAACACTACTTGATTTTTTCCTATGTGTAGTCGCACCAACCCGATGGATATGGGCCATAGATACTCCCATTGCATGAGTATATATTATTTCATTGTGCCTGAAATGGAGTATCATGCATATATGGTTGACCTTTGTTGTGTTAGATGTTTGGAAGAAGTATACAACTCTATGCAAATAAAGCGTGGTCCAAGTGCATGAGTGGCTTTGCTTGGTTGGTGCACACAAGGATCCCTATAATGTTCATCTAGGAGAACATACAATAGAATGCCTTTTTACTTAGTTCATGAAGATGTTGGATTCTACATATTATTATCAAACATCTATGTTGTAGCTAGTAGATCAAAGGAGTGATCATAAATGGATTATTAAATAGAGAACTGATTTGTTCTTAATTGATCCAGATTTATTTTTTTGGAACAAAATGAAAGCAGAGATATTCAATGAAATACTCATGAAAATTTCTAGAAACAGAGAAATACAACAATACTAGATTTCTATTAATGAAAGAATTGTAAAGAGACTATAAAAATACATGGTGCAAGACTCGCTAGAATGGTGGCAGCTTTATCTCTGAGAAGAGATGTGACAGCTACGCTCATTCGCAAGAAGATGATTACAATGAGGCTGTGAAGGCCTCTTTATGTTAAACGAGAATGCCAAAACCCTAGACATCCAAAAACCTAACCCTAGGAGATGAAACGCCAAAAGCCATGTGGGCCCCGTTTGGGTAAGTTAGTACATTAACTTCCCAAGGTCGTAACTTTTGCATACGATCTCCGTTTTAGGCGCGTGATAGCCCGTTTGAAAGGTATCTTTGAGAACTACGCATTACACAATCAAACTCTGACTCTGTCTATAGTTTGACTATGACGAGCCAAAATAACACTATTTGGGGCCCCAAAACGGTCCTGGAAGTACAACAAGATGTGCTGACATGAAAACATATAAAATAAACCATTTGGATTAGGTGGGAGGCCACCTGTATCCACCTGGAAGATGTGTAGGGCTCCAGACAACCTCGGAAGTGTAGAACCCACAATTACAAAGAAGTACAAAAGAACATGCTGAACTAAAAATGGCAAAATGAGCCAGTTGGAACAGGTGGGTGGCCATCAATATCCACCTAGATCAATCCTCCCCCCTTAGTAAGCAATGGTCTCCATTGCGTTGAGTGCCTAGGGAAGAGGGGAAAACATGTTCTGAATCTAAATCTTGGTGAGCTGCGTGCTTTATTGGAGAAGTTGTGCTGCTTGGTCTGTGGAAGACTGTCACAAACTTGTTGTTTGAGAGGTTGAATCTGCTCCACCAACCTGTTGTCTTTGGGTTTGACGGGGCATTGTGTTGGCACCATTGTAGGTGAAGAAACAATATCTTCTTTCTCTTTGACAATATGTTTTTGCTGGATAGAAGGTGTTGAGGTTGTAGTGGTTGTAGCGGTCTTCTGTGCATCCTTTGAAGATACTGTGAAGAGGATGAATTTTGTAGTATGAGAGATTACCTTGCGACACTGTTTTGGTGGAGCAATAGTCAGAACTACCTCTGGTATCCGATAGAGCTGACCTCCCACAGTAATAATGACACTACGAGGTCTAGAATAATAGACAACATGATGTCTCCACATATATGGTTGGTCCAAAACCACATCACAGACATCAAGAGGGGCAACATCACACACTACCCCATCCTTGAAGGGCTAGATGCCATAGGACAAGCGACACTGCTAGCTCACACAGAGATCTCGTCGTTGGTGAAGCCACCCGATGTTGTATGGTTGCGGGTATGGTGTTGTCGACAACCCCAATTGTTTGACGACCTTAGCTGTGATGAGGTTCTTCTGCCTACCGTTATCAACAATGAAATGCAACGGGGTCCCCTTCACCCACATATGTGAATGGAAGAGGCACTCCCCCTCTTTAGGATCTACTATTTCTTCTAGTTGAATTGTTGTGGTTGCGACAATGGCAGTGGGGTATGTGTCGATGATCTATCTATTTTCAATATTTTCTGGATCGGATTCCGAATGAGGTTTTGACTCCGTGTCTTTGACCTCGACCACCAATGATTGTTTTGAGCGACATTCATCGGTGTTGTGCCAGGGGATTTTGTGGAAGTCACACCACTTCCCAATGTCATTCTTCATCTTCCCTTTACCCTTTTTGTTTTGTGTCTTGGACTGGTTGTCTAGAGGATGTTGGTTAGGGTCATCTTTACCATGCTTTGGTTGTCGCAGATTTGTAGACCCGACTTCCCATTTTTTATGGTGCCTAAATTTCTGCTCGATTTTCACCGCATATCGATAGGCAGCTCCCAATGATGAAATGTTTAGGAAATCCATTTCAGTTTGGATGTACCTATGTAGAGCCCCACATTATTTCAGAACCATATGTCGCTCAAAGTCTTTGATACCCAGCTTGGTGTGCAAGGTATGGAAAGTATTTGTGAACTCTGACAATGTTTGGATCTTCTCTTGCCGCCATGTGGTCCATCTCATGTACTGGTCATCATAGTTATCAACATGATAGTACTGTTCTTTGACTGATCCACAAAAAATCCCAAGTGGGCTCGACCCCATATATTCCAGATTCCTATGTGGAACTTTGCTCCCAGTAAGTTTCCCACCAATGTTTGACATGGGGGAGAGCCTTGAGGATTGCAAAGGTGATTTTTTCCCTGTCGCAAAGAATTTGAACAAAGAAATAACCTTCTAATAGATTTAACCATTTTTCTAGGGCATTTGCATCTATCTGACCTTCAAATATGGGAATATCAAAATTAACTTGTACCTTGAAGGGAGAGGTTCCTCCAAAATGGTCGTTTGATGAAGATGCGCATGTTGCTATCGACATGTGTTGAAGGACGTGTGCAAAATTCTCCATCATTTCGTCCCTTTTTCATGTGAGATCTTGTTCAAGCAACAGGTTAATATAATCTTTTGCTCCACCGTTTTTCTTTTCTGCTGCCATCGAGGGTTTCTTGGGCGTGCGAGAGTGAGTGTCCTCAAGAGAGACAAACTTGAGACCCAACTGGCTATTCTCGGACCTCGTCGGGGACATGTGGTGAAAAACGATCAAGAGCAGCCTGCTCTGATACCACTGATCCAGATTATTTTTCGGAACAAAATGAAAGAAGAGATATTCAATGAAATACTCATGAAAATTTCCAGGAAAAAAGAAATACATCAATACTTGATTTCTATCAATGAAAGAATTGTAAAGAGACTGTAAAAATACAGAGTGCAAGACTCGCTAGAATGGTGGTAGCTTTATCTCTAAGAAGAGATGTGCCGGCTACGCTCATTCGCAAGAAGATGAATGCCAAAAATATAGACATCCAAAAACCTAACCCTAGGAGATGAAACGCCAAAAGTCATGTGGGCCTCGTTTGGGTAAGTTAATACATTAACTTCCTGGGGTCATAACTTTTGCATAACTCTGACTCTGTCTACAGTTTGACTGTGGCGAGCCAAAATAACACTGTTTAGGGCCTCAAAACGGCCCTGGAAGTACAACAAGATGTGCTGACATGAAAACATACAAAATAAGCCATTTGTATTAGGTGGGAGGCCACCAATATCTACTTGGAAGATGTGTAGGGCTCCAACCAACCCCGGAAGTGTAGAACCGACAATTACAAAGAAGTACAAAAGAACAAGCTGAACTAAAAAATGGCAAAAGGAGCCAGTTGGAACAAGTGGGTGGCCACCAATATCCAATTGGATCATTAATGGATTTTATGTTTCAAGTGTAATGGCTGCAATGTGCCCTCAATAAACCTCCTTTACAAGAGTTTGGCTAAAGCCCTATTATCAACCCCTTAATAAGCTTGATGCATGCAAAGCTAAAGATGCATGAGGAGGGGAGGTAATAACTTCACATTCCACATCAAAGAAAGAGTTTATATATATATATATATATATATATATATATATTATTGGAAATTTGATATATATAAATAAATTCGTTACAACAATACTGGTGAAAACATTAAAATATATAAATTTCCAATAATCCCATCCTTCATTTTAAACATAATTAAAAAAAGTTCACTGCGTACATCTTTATCAACAATGATTCGATTAATTGGTTGAATCCAATTTGTCTTTACACATGCTTTAATGTATTTCATCCCAAATCCCATGTAAAATGTGCTACATGCTTCACCTACCTATCTATACTTAGATAACATTCTTCCCACGGTAGATAGACCTAACCTAGCGCAACTCCTCCCATTCTTCTCTATGAGAGGAGGGAAAGATAGACCATCCACAAGGAAGAATTCTTGAAAACCAAGGGATATGCCCATGTGAGATAATTTGCAATATTATATGTTACGGGACATGCCCATGTCCGATAATTTGCAATATTATATGTTTAACAATGGTCGGCTACCTGAAAACGCTCACGGTACCGACCCAATCCTCACAACTCATCAACCACATTCAAACATGCACTATCGCCGTGCCGTCATCTGGATCACTGCCAGCCAAGCCCAAACTGTCGCTTTCTCCAACCATTTCTCACACATTGCTGGCCAAACATAAACTGAAGGTCCTCTCTTTCTCATTTTCTTGTGCGAGTACTGCTCAAATTGCGTTGGATACGTACACGGAAGCGTCTAGTCATCGGGCATGGCGATCAGTTATCCGAAGCAGATCACGCCCGTCCCTTTTTTCGCAGAAATCAGGCGAAATTTGCGCTGAATCTTGGCTTGTATATGGTAGGAGCTGGGTTTTGGCGACGAACTATGTCTGGAGATCGCGACGCTGAAGAAGAAGAATCCTGAATTTNCCAATCAATTCCCTTCTCCTGAGAAGGCCCCCTCAGTAAGTCCCCCTCAAAATGCCCCTCCCCTGGTAAAAGGTACGCCTTGAGATCCAAAGGAACTCTCAAAGAATCAGTCCCAGTTAAAGGTGGTTTGGCTTTGGAACCTCCTCTCTCTAACCCAGTGAAAAGGAAATCTTATCTGGACAAGGCCCAGGAAAAGGTCGTGGTAGAATTACTAAAGGAAAACAATTCTCCATAGCGAGGGCCCTTAGAGAGGGGAGTGTTCTATTCTCCTTTCCCAAATGAGCATTCTATCGTTTAATTTGAGAGGGGTTAGGGCCTCCCTTAAGAAGTTATCTCTCAAGCAGCTCCTTTCGGGCCTTAGTCCGAACATGATTCTAAGACAAGAAACCATGTTTTTAGGAGAGAAGGCCGGGGAGGTGTTCATGCCCTGGCTTAGAAACTGGTCCTTATGTGCTCTTGACACATAGGGAATGTCAGGTGGTCTTCTAACTCGATGGAACCCTGATTTTAAAGCCCTCTCCTCATCCTTTCACTTTACTATTTCCATCCCTCTTAAACATAAGGAATGTGATTATGTTTTCTTAGTGGTGAATATTTATGAGCTATATTTTGACCGAGTTCCCTTTTCGATAGACCTCAAACATGCAGGTGCCTTCTGCGCCCCTTTCTCATTAGTCGGAGGGAATTTAAATTTCTCCCTCTCCCTTAGGGAAGTCTGGAACGAAAACCCCAAGGAGGATTGTTTAAAGGATTTCTTTCGAGCTTTTCTGGAAGAAACTGACTTGGTGGATGTGGAATCGGTCAAATTAATGCCCACCTAGCAAAATTTCAGAATTGGAATGGATGTGGTTGTAAAAAGGCTCGACAAATTTCTACTTTCTGAGGCTTTTCTAGAGACTTGAGTTAGGATCAAATCCTTGGTTGGGGAGGGCGGTAGCTTGGACCACCATTCTATTCTTCTACAGTGGACCATCAGCTTAAAAACCCATTCTCCTCCCCTGAAGATAAGTCAAGTATGGTTTGAAGAAGAAGATTTCAAAAGACCAGTTGTGTCTCATTGGAAGAAGCTAAGCCCTTTGGATCAAAATTCATTAATGGCTCAATTTGCGACAACCCTAGGTAGAGTTGAAAAGGTCGTAAAATAGTGGTTTCCCCTATGGAAGATACGAAGGCAGAAAGACCTTCATGAGACATAACTTAAGTTGTAAGAGATCGACAGAATTATCAATGCAGGCCCTCTTAACCCTTCTAAGTTGGAAGAACTTAAAGATCTGGAGGCAAAAAGACATAAATGGTTAGACAAGGAAGAACATATTTGGAGATTGAAGAGCAGGTCATTATGGCTAAAAGAAGGTGACAAAAATACTAAGTTCTTCCACTAGTACGCCAAATTCACAAAAAACATAAATACAATATGGAACATTAAAATTCTGAAGGAAGAACAGTTATCACCTTTCAGACGAAGGCAGAATCAGGAGCCTCTTACTTTGAAAACCTTTTCAAAGCTCCTGCAGGATGCCCAATTCAAGAGATAATGGAAGTTGTCTCAAATTTCTCCTGGGTCTTCTCGGAAGAATCCAACCAGGCCCTAGAAGAGGAAGTATTAGAAGCGGAAGTACATGATGCCTTGTTCTCAATGCAAAGCAAAAAGAGCCCATGTCTCGATGGATTTACAGTTTAATTTTATAAGCATTTCCTTGAGATGACTAAGGATGATTTAGTGTTGATGGTAAGAGAATATCAAAGAAATAGCAAGGTTATAGCCTCTTTCAATACCACTTTCTTATCCTTAATCCCTAAAAAATAGGATGGAGATTCGTTTGGCGACTTTTGCCCCATATCCTACCGCAACGTGGTATATAAAATAATTTCCAAAATGATTGCAAGACGCTTAAATCCCATTCTTAGTGAGATCATTGGGGAAGAACAATTTAGATTTCTACAGAATAGATAAATCCACGACGTCGTCATGATAGCCCAAGAATTCCTCCACTCTGTAAAAATAAAAAACCCAAATGTAGCAATTCTAAAAATGGACCTATATGGGGCTTATGATTAGAGTGAATTGGACCTTTCTCCGGTTGGTTCTCCTCCAAATGAGACTGAATCTCCAAACGATGAACTGGATCATGAGATGTGTTCAAAACTCTTCCTTTGTAGTGCTTATAAACAAGTCTCCCACGCGAGTTTTCAAAGTGTCAAGAAGCTTAAGGTAGGGATTCCCTATGTCGCCTTTCTTTTTTCTAATCATTGTGAAAGCTCTTAGCAAGTTGCTTAAGGAAGCCAGATTGAATGGCTCCTTAAAAGGAGTAAAGGTTATAGAGAGAGAATTCATTTATCATTTACCTTTCATGGATGACATTTTCTACTCTGTTCAAGGATCGCTTAGAGCATCGTCGGTCCTCAAAATTTTTTTGGATTTGTTCTGCATTGCCACCAGAATGGAAGTCAAATTTAACAAATCTTGCACTATCTTCCACAATTGTCCCGAAGAGGAGTTGGTCCCTTTATAAAATATCATTCCCACCCCTACAAAATCAATGAACGAAGGATTCAAGTATTTAGGATTCTTCTTAAATCTTGATTGTTATATAAAGGCGGACCGGGGTTGGATGATCCAGAAAATTGAAGCCAAAATCTCTCAGTGGGTCAACCGAATTCTTTCTCATGCAAGAAGACTAGTCCTTCTGAAATCATTCCTAGAAGGAATTCTTGTTTATTGGAATTCTATTGCAGCAATTCCCAAGGGAGTTCTCTCCAAAATTCAGAAATTAAGTTTCCATTGCCTTTGGGCTGTCCAAAAATCAAAAGAATTGCATCTCGCAAAATGGTCAACTCTATACCTTCTTAAAGAATTAGGAGGTTAGGGTCTGAAGGATATTCACTCCTTTTCCCATGCCATGGTTGATAGAAATATTTTTTGGTTGACTCAAGGGAATTCCCTGTGGTGCAGAATCATGAACTCAAAATATTTCCCCTCCTTGTCTATAGCAGAAAGGTTTCGAGTCTAACAAATCTTCGAAGGGATACATCAGGTGGAAAGCTCTAACGGAGGCATTCCCTTTGGTCGAAGAGTGGACTATGTGGAAAATTGGAAATGGCCAAATCATTCACCTAGGAGAAGAATATCCTTAGTTAGGATATGGTCCAAAATTCAAATTCTCTAATTCTATGATACATAAGCTAAGGGACCAAAAATTATTCAGTTTGAAGGATGCAAGTGTAGGCTCTATGCAAACTAGAGGCAAATTCGACTAGCGCGATGCTATGTCTTTGGACCTTTTCTGAAAGCCAAAAAGAGGAATGAGAAAAACATGTTAGTCTCCTGTGAGAAAATTTTATAGAGAAAATTTTATAGCTTTGGATAACAACTTATAATATTGTCTATGTTCGTCCAAAAAATCAAAGGGAGGGTCCTTTATTGCCAGGTTAGGCTACAAATTTTGACATGAATATAGATTTCCATTCCCAAATAAATGTTGGTGGAGCTCTCTATGGAAATTCAAATCCCCCCTAAAATGTAAAATTAAATTGTTGTTTGCCTTGAACTCCAAACTTCTCACTTGGGACAATGGAATCAAAAGGGGATGGATCAGCCCTAATCGATGTATTCTATGCAAAGATAATGCAGAGTCCATTTCTCACATTTTAATTTCTTGTTTGTATGCAACTCAGGTGAAGCAGATAATCAAGGACAAATTGGAAGCCAATACCTCCTGGAAAAAAGAGAGTCTAGATGAATGCTTAAAAGAATGGATTCTAGACCATTCAGTAAAGCTATACTCTAGTCTTTTGATCATTCTGATTAACAAAGTGTAGTGGGCGAGAAACCAGGCAATCTTTAAATATATTTTGTCCCAATATAAGTCATAGTTGCCATTACGCCCAAGGTGATCCATGAATATGTAAGTTGGAATAAGTTTGGATTGCATATTACCATATAAAGTTCTCTTCTTAGTCTATGCCAAATGTGAGAACATAAATATTGCATGTTATTGTTTGACATAATGTTTAAAGCAATCGATGTCTTTTGGAATGAGATGATTGTAGGGCATGTATAAAATCTTAATGAGTGAGACCCTTAATGCTCTTTCATCGAATCTAGCTTTCAAACATGAAGCCCAACCTTATCGTTTTGGCTAGTGTATTTCAAGCATGTGATCAGTTGAGATATATTGAATGCCAGGGAAAGCTAAATCATGTCTTTGTGATTGAAAAGGGGATTTAGATGGATTTTCATGCAAAGAATTGGCTTGTAGCAATACATGTATGCCAACTAGGGCATATTGAGAGTGTATGTAGATTGTTAAACACAATATCTGGAAAAATTTTGGCGTTGTGGAATACATTGTTACAAGGTATTTTCATAGTGAACATGTTGATGAGGACATAAAATTGTTTCATTAAATGCAATTGCATGGTGTATTTTTTGACTTAGTCACCATTTTTATCATCCTCAAAATAGGTGCCCATTTTGGATATTTGTAATGAGGAAAATAGCCCATGATTACATACTATGAAATGGATTTTAGTTAGATGTTTATGCCACCAATTTTCTTGTAGACATGTGTGAAAAGTGTGGGTTTATGGATATGACTTGGAACTTGTCATTTGGTATTAGCTCGAGTGGTAGAGAGGAGAAGTTGTTATCCTCCCTATTTGGGTTCAAGTTGCTCTTATAATATATTCACTCTTCATGAGCCAATTGTTGAATGGGTCTCTTTGTGAGCCAATTGTTGATCGGGTGTTGGAAAGGTACTAACAATCTCATTCTTGCCTATGGGTTGGAGGGTGGGTGCTTGGCAACATGGAAAAAAAAGATGTGTCTTGCAACTTGTTTGATGAGGTGACTAAAATAAAGGTAGGCTCATGGAATTCTATGATTGTTGGGTATGTCCATAATGGACATGCCAACAATGCTTTTTTATTATTCAATCAAATGAAACTTACATTTGTAAAACCCAATGTTGTTACAAGGTAAGTGTCCTTCAAGCATTTGCTCATTTAATAGCTCCTCAATAAGGTAGAAGGATCCATGGTTACATAATTTGTAATGGATATGAGGTTGATGTTTTTGTAGGAAATTCTTTAATAGAAATGGATAATGTCTATTAAATGTTGAAATATAGGGATTGCCTACAAATTCTTTGATCAGATGCCTTATAAAGATGTGGTCACATATAATTCAATGATAACAAGTTATGGGATGCAAGGTCATGGTGAGTATAGCCTTGCACTTTATTCTCAAGTGTAGGAGGTAGAGGAAAATTCAAACCATATGAACACTACTTGATTTTTTCCTATGTGTAGTCGCACCAACCCGATGGATATGGGCCATAGATACTCCCATTGCATGAGTATATATTATTTCATTGTGCCTGAAATGGAGTATCATGCATATATGGTTGACCTTTGTTGTGTTAGATGTTTGGAAGAAGTATACAACTCTATGCAAATAAAGCGTGGTCCAAGTGCATGAGTGGCTTTGCTTGGTTGGTGCACACAAGGATCCCTATAATGTTCATCTAGGAGAACATACAATAGAATGCCTTTTTACTTAGTTCATGAAGATGTTGGATTCTACATATTATTATCAAACATCTATGTTGTAGCTAGTAGATCAAAGGAGTGATCATAAATGGATTATTAAATAGAGAACTGATTTGTTCTTAATTGATCCAGATTTATTTTTTTGGAACAAAATGAAAGCAGAGATATTCAATGAAATACTCATGAAAATTTCTAGAAACAGAGAAATACAACAATACTAGATTTCTATTAATGAAAGAATTGTAAAGAGACTATAAAAATACATGGTGCAAGACTCGCTAGAATGGTGGCAGCTTTATCTCTGAGAAGAGATGTGACAGCTACGCTCATTCGCAAGAAGATGATTACAATGAGGCTGTGAAGGCCTCTTTATGTTAAACGAGAATGCCAAAACCCTAGACATCCAAAAACCTAACCCTAGGAGATGAAACGCCAAAAGCCATGTGGGCCCCGTTTGGGTAAGTTAGTACATTAACTTCCCAAGGTCGTAACTTTTGCATACGATCTCCGTTTTAGGCGCGTGATAGCCCGTTTGAAAGGTATCTTTGAGAACTACGCATTACACAATCAAACTCTGACTCTGTCTATAGTTTGACTATGACGAGCCAAAATAACACTATTTGGGGCCCCAAAACGGTCCTGGAAGTACAACAAGATGTGCTGACATGAAAACATATAAAATAAACCATTTGGATTAGGTGGGAGGCCACCTGTATCCACCTGGAAGATGTGTAGGGCTTCAGACAACCTTGAAAGTGTAGAACCCACAATTACAAAGAAGTACAAAAGAACGTGCTGAACTAAAAAATGGCAAAATGAGCCAGTTGGAACAGGTGGGTGGCCATCAATATCCACCTAGATCAATCCTCCCCCCTTAGTAAGCAATGGTCTCCATTGCGTTGAGTGCCCAGGGAAGAGGGGAAAGCATGTTCTGAATCTAAATCTTGGTGAGCTGCGTGCTTTATTGGAGAAGTTGTGCTGCTTGGTCTGTGGAAGACTGTCACAAACTTGTTGTTTGAGAGGTTGAATTTGCTCCACCAACCTGTTGTCTTTGGGTTTGATGGGGCATTGTGTAGGCACCATTGTAGGTGAAGAAACAATATCTTCTTTCTCTTTGAAAATATGTTTTTGCTGGATAGAAGGTGTTGAGGTTCTAGTGGTTGTAGCGGTCTTCTGTGCATCCTTTGAAGATACTGTGAAGAGGATGAATTTTGCAGTATGAGAGATTACCTTGTGACACTTTTTTAGTGGAGCAATAGTCAGAACTACCTCTGTTATCCGATAGAGCTGACCTCCCACAGTAATAATGACACTACGAGGTCTAGACTAATAGACAACATGATGTCTCCACATATATGGTTGGCCCAAAACCACATCACAGACATCAAGAGGGGCAACATCACACACTACCCCATTCTTGAAGGGATAGATGCCATAGGACAAGCGACATTGCTAGCTCACACAGAGATCTCGTCGTTGGTGAAGCCACCCGATGTTGTATGGTTGTGGGTATGGTGTTGTCGACAACCCCAACTATTTGATGACCTTAGCTGTGATGAGGTTCTTCTGCCTACCGTTATCAACAATGAAATGCAACGGGGTCCCTTCACCCACATCTGTGAATGGAAGAGGCACTCCCCCTCTTTAGGATCTACTAATTCTTCTAGTTGAATTGTTGTGGTCACAACAATGGCAGTGGGGTATGTGTCGATGATCTATCTATTTTCAATATTTTCTGGATCGAATTCCGAATGAGGTTTTGACTCCGTGTCTTTGACCTCGACCACCAATGATTGTTTTGAGTGACATTCATCGGTGTTGTGCCAGGGGATTTTGTGGAAGTCACACCACTTCCCAGTGTCATTCTTCATCTTCCCTTTACCCTTTTTGTCTTGTGTCTTGGACTGGTTGTCTAGAGGATGTTGGTTAGGGTCATCTTTACCATGCTTTGGTTGTCGCAGATTTGTAGACCCAACTTCCTATTTTTTATGGTGCCTAAATTTCTACTCGATTTTCACAGCATATCGATAGGCAACTCCCAATGATGAAATGTTTAGGAAATCCATTTTAGTTTGGATGTACCTATGTAGAGCCCCACATTATTTCAGAACCATATGTCGCTCAGAGTCTTTGATACCCAGCTTGGTGTGCAAGGTATGGAAAGTATTTGTGAACTCCGACAATGTTTGGATCTTCTCTTGCCGCAATGTGGTCCATCTCATGTACTGGTCTTCATAGTTATCAACATGATAGTACTGTTCTTTGACCACATCCACAAAAAATACCAAGTGGGCTCGACCCCATATATTCTAGATTCCTCTGTGGAACTTTGCTCCCAGTAAGTTTCCCACCAATGTTTGACATGGGGGAGAGCCTTGAGGAATGCGAAGGTGATTTTTTCCCTGTCGCAAAAAATTTGAACAAAGAAATAACCTTCTAATAGATTTAACCATTTTTCTAAGGCATTCGCATCTATCTGACCTTCAAATATGGGAATATCAAAATTAACTTGTACCTTGAAGGGAGAGGTTCCTCCAAAATGGTCGTTTGATGAAGATGTGCATGTTGCTATCGACATGTGTTGAAGGATGTGTGCAAAATTCTCCATCATTTCGTCCCTTTTTCATGTGAGAGCTTGTTCAAGCAACAGGTTAATATAATCTTTTGCTCCACCATTTTTCTTTTCTGCCGCCATCGAGGGTTTCTTGGGCGTGCGAGAGTGAGTGTCCTCAAGAGAGACAAACTTGAGACCCAACTGGCTATACTCGGACCTCGTCGAGGACATGCGGTGAAAAACGATCAAGAGCAGCCTGCTCTGATACCACTGATCCAAATTATTTTTCGGAACAAAATGAAAGAAGAGATATTCAATGAAATACTCATGAAAATTTCCAGGAAAAAAGAAATACATCAATACTTGATTTCTATCAATGAAAGAATTGTAAAGAAACTGTAAAAATACAGAGTGCAAGACTCGTTAGAATGGTGGTAGCTTTATCTCTAAGAAGAGATGTGCCGGCTACACTCATTCGCAAGAAGATGAATGCCAAAAATATAGACATCCAAAAACCTAACCCTAGGAGATGAAACGCCAAAAGTCATGTGGGCCTCGTTTGGGTAAGTTAGTACATTAACTTCCTGGGGCCATAACTTTTGCATAATCCTGACTCTGTCTACAGTTTGACTGTGGCGAGCCAAAATAACACTGTTTAGGGCCTCAAAACGGCCCTAGAAGTACAATAAGATGTGCTGACATGAAAACATACAAAATAAGCCATTTGTATTAGGTGGGAGGCCACCAGTATCTACTTGGAAGATGTGTAGGGCTCCAACCAACCCCGGAAGTGTAGAACCGACAATTACAAAGAAGTACAAAAGAACAAGCTGAACTAAAAAATGGCAAAAGGAGCCAGTTGGAACAAGTGGGTGGCCACCAATATCCAATTGGATCATTAATGGATTTTATGTTTCAAGTGTAATGGCTGCAATGTGCCCTCAATAAACCTCCTTTACAAGTTTGACTAAAGCCCTATCATCAACGCCTTAATAAGCTTGATGCATGCAAAGCTAAAGATGCATGAGGAGGGGAGGTAATAACTTCACATTCCACATCAAAGAAAGAGTTTATATATATATATATATATATATATTATTGGAAATTTGATATATATAGATAAATTCGTTAAAACAATACTAGTGAAAACATTAAAATATATAAATTTCCAATAATCCCATCCTTCATTTTAAACATAATTAAAAAAAATTCAGTGCGTGCATCTTTATCAACAATAATTCGATTAATTGGTTGAATCCAATTTATCTTTACACATGCTTTAATGTATTTCATCCCAAATCCCATCCCATGTAAAATGTGCTACATGCTTCACCTACCTATCTATACTTAGATAACATTCTTCCCACGGTAGATAGACCTAACCTAGCGCAACTCCTCCCATTCTTCTCTATGAGAGGAGGGAAAGATAGACCATCCACAAGGAAGAATTCTTGAAAACCAAGGGATATGCCCATGTGAGATAATTTGCAATATTATATGTTACGGGACATGCCCATGTCCGATAATTTGCAATATTATATGTTTAACAATGGTCGGCTACCTGAAAACGCTCACGGTACCGACCCAATCCTCACAACTCATCAACCACATTCAAACATGCACTATCGCCGTGCCGTCATCTGGATCACTGCCAGCCAAGCCCAAACTGTCGCTTTCTCCAACCATTTCTCACACATTGCTGGCCAAACATAAACTGAAGGTCCTCTCTTTCTCATTTTCTTGTGCGAGTACTGCTCAAATTGCGTTGGATACGTACACGGAAGCGTCTAGTCATCGGGCATGGCGATCAGTTATCCGAAGCAGATCACGCCCGTCCCTTTTTTCGCAGAAATCAGGCGAAATTTGCGCTGAATCTTGGCTTGTATATGGTAGGAGCTGGGTTTTGGCGACGAACTATGTCTGGAGATCGCGACGCTGAAGAAGAAGAATCCTGAATTTGTCACTTTGACGTGCCAGATTGCAATCAAGTATCGTGGTATTCACATTTCCCTTCTTTTCGGTTTTAATTGACCTACATGCGGTTTTAATTTCTTTCTTCTAAACCAGTTATCTACCCTTTAAGTGCGTAAACCCTTTTAACCAGTATACTGTTACCATGCTCTTATGTCAGTTAACTTTAGTGGCTGTAAGCTACATATGGACGCTGTTGGTACAAGCTACATTACCCATCTGCGTGTATAGGAACGCAATTATATTCTTTATATATTAATTTCCCAGTCATTCCTCATTTAGGCCCTAGCGTGGGCCGACTTATATAATTTATATATTAGGTTGGGTACACGCCAGATCAGAGCAACTGCCTAGGACGTCAACTTATTTTTGAAGTTGAAATTAAAATATGGACATTCCTTGATACTGATGATTGGTCCGTCGGTCCTCCCGCAGATAATCTTGTTTTATATCAGAAAACTTTTCTGTTGAAGTAGAAACTAGGTTTTTGAGTGTAGTAATTTTTGAATGATCTTTACTTTTGAAGTGGTGTATGGTTGAATCTTTTGCAGAACACGTGTATCCCCTGATTATCAAATTTTGATTGTCATTGTTTTGTCCTCCGATGGAACCGCCTTACACTTTTACTTTTTTGGTTGTGAGAATTTCTTTCACTTCAGCGATGTTTAACTTCTTTGTTTTACTGCAAAGGCTGAGTGATAATATGGTGTTTTGAAGTTACACTAAATGACTTCTTTGAATATGCCATCTTTCTATTGCCCTTGACAGTGGCTTGTTCAATGTGCTTTGTTAAGGATGAATATTTTTGAGTGCTTATCTCCATTTCTCCATCCATGTAGGGCAGTCTTTTGTCCTGTTTCTGTCTAAAATTGTTGGTGGTCTAGTTAACCTTTATTGCTATAACTGCACTTCTTTCTTTCGAAAGTTTTGAATTTTGGTTTTGTAGGTTGGTATTTGGAGTTACTCTATAGCTCTCTGATATAGCTCCATAGTCGAACCTCCCCAAATGTTTCTAATCCCCATAATATTTTCCACTTCCTGCCAGACTAATAAAGAAAAAGAATAGGCCATGATGAGGTGACAATTACTTTCCTCACTTGTCTTGCAGAGAGGTAATTTTCCAGGGCCTTGTTTGCTTCTGTTTTGCAAGTTATCTCAAGTGAGGGCTGTTGACGCCCAAAAACGCAACATAGGGTACCTGCTTGCAAATGATTGCAAGCATCTTATTATTTAACTATATTTAATAATATACTAATAGGTGGGACCCCTTGTGTAACTTGTGTGACTATGACGAAGAGACGACACTTATGGTTTACATGCTTATGAGTTGGCTGAGATGAGCCCTTCAGTTTATTTGCATTTAAAATCTCTGTCTGGAATGATTAATCAAATATGATGTTATGGGCGATATGATTTAAAAGGGAATGGTGTTGTTTTTATATAACACTCACAAGTATTATTATGTTACATTGTGATGTGGTGATTTCATGCTACAGGGGTATACGCATTGTTTGAATTGGAAGAAAGGTTGGAACATGGTATCCCTAGCAAGTATTTGAGATATGTCACATTGGAGATTTTAAACAAGGGTTGGATATGTCATTTAAGTTATTAGTCTTCGTGCCCATTGTGCCTGCGTCCTTGTAACAACTCTGTGAATATAAATGCGAAGTTTTGTAGAAGTTTTAAGCTTCTCGTGCTCCTTTTGGCTAAACCCTCAATTTGGTCAGCTCGTTCCCCTTACCGCATTACTCTTCACTGTTATGTATTGAACCCTGTGTATTGGAAATTATTGTGGAGGTGGCCAACCTAGAATTTGATAAAGGCATTGTTCGTGTTCATTTGTGGTCATGGGTTTAGTTGATTAATTGCTGTGCAAAAATGGGAAGAATGTTAAATCCACTCATTTGTCTGGTAATACAGTCTGTCCCGTGGGGATATTGGGGTGACGACAACATTGCAAAACCTTTGTTTAAGGGATACGACCTATTGTATGTTCGATTTTATATGAAGGGAATACCTCTGTGGATGAATTATATATGCGTTGGATGAGTTTTGTGAACCAGAATGAAAGGGGTTTTAGGACCATTGTTATTTGAAGTTTCAATTTTGAATTATGTCATACAAAGGAATCCCTTTTGGGGCCATTTCGTGGAACCCTGTGACGATTTAAAATGCACTGGTGATTATATCATGGACCACAGTCTGTCCTTTCCTCCATTGTTTGTTGTGTTGGATGTGATTGTTACGATGTTGCTCACTCCTCGACCCTGTTTCTCGCAAGCTATGTTACTACTGTTGAATGTTTATTGAGCAAAGGATTATGAAATGATTCTTGTGCAATGCAAATTCTAGATGCAAATGAACAACCTGGAAGTGAAATATCAATTCTGGAATTTTGGAAACAGAGTGTTGAATTTCAATTTTGAAACAGTGAAGAAATTTAATTTTTGATTTTGGAAATGGCATTGTTTGATATGTTAATAATAATAATAATCTATTTTTAAGGTCACGGCCAAGCCAGACACCAAATTGGTGTATGAGACCCCCTCCGTCCAACGATTTTGACTGGTAAAGTCTACGAAGGTATACATACCCTACCCCCCTCTGGATTTGAACTTGTGACCTCTTATGAGAAAACACATGTTCTTAACCATTAGGCCCACTCAGGATGTATCCATGGGAGCCCCTTCCATTATACCATTTTTCACAAAATACACTCCCCTCATTATCCCAATTTCATTTTTCACTCCCTGTTTTGTTGTGACTCATTTAAAAAAAAAAGACTGTATGGAAATGGAAGAAATGAAGCGACAATAATTGATGATTGGTTCTGTTGACCGCCTATTCGACTAGGGGTCAACTCATGTGCCATGAAGATATGCATCATCAGATGCAAGTATGTCGAAGACAGTATTGGTTCTACCTGGGCATTTGATGCTCCA
>JZKD02S0056517.1:360211-379894 GCA_000966675.3 Picea glauca | reverse complement strand
CTCCCCCTTAAGATTGTAGATGGCCATTTTGACTTTCATGTTACTGGAATAATTGTAGATTTGGAAGTATTTTTTGATGTCCAATAACCATGCCTCGACTTCTTCTCCTGTCCTGGATTCCCCATCAAAATTAGTTGGTTTAATCTTTTTAAATTCTCCTTCAAGGTGGTCGGTTTGTTTTCTTTTTTTGTCTGGTATGGTTGTGTCTTCAGCTGAAGGTGTCCCTTTAGACGAACTTTCTCCTTTTTCTATTTTCACACCAAAATTCTTGGAGGCCCTTTTGCCGATCTCCTCCTCATGGTTATCATCTTTTGGGCTTTTCTTGGTTACTATACTATGCAGCAAGACTTCATTTATCTCTTGTTGTTCCTGTCGTGCCTTCTTCAATTTTTCATTGTCGGCCTTGAAAACCTATAGTTCAACAATAAGGTTCTTCATTGTTTCCAACACCTCCGTGGGTGAGCTTCCATCACTGTTCTTTCTTGGATCTCCAGGAGGTCCTTGTTGTGGATTCTCTTCCACCCTGGTTTTTGCACCTTCTTGAGCTTCCATTATTCAACACAAAATAGAAAAGCTTTATGTTTGTAATCCACAAGATTTATTAGTTTTTCATAAATCCTAATATATACTAACCAATTAATGTGGCCCTGTTCAGTCCCAATGTTGCAACTTTTGCTCCGATACCATATGTAATGTACCTCAAATCTACCATAGAAAAAGTTTCTATGACATAATTCAACTTCGTCTAAGCTTAGATTTTAAGAGAAGGTAAGATTCAATTTGATCCATAAAGACATCATTACACCAGTCTAGTTTACTTCGAACAGAAAGTTGTCAAAGTAATTCAGTTCTGCACATTTCATTATGCTTGTGATTGCAAGTCTAGATCTTCATGACTGCTAGAACAGTAGTTAACTTTCCTGTCTGCTATGTGCGTGTGTAAAAGAAATATTATCATTTTTATTGTAGGAAATTCGCTTAACTCTCTATTAATATCTGTACTTATTTCCACCTACAAGTAAGTATATACCCATATCTTTCTCCATATAATAATTTAGGTACTTGTCATGCTCTGTACATGGTGACCTGTAATATGAACAATTATTATTTTACTTCTATCCTGAATGAAGATCCTCCAACATTTTCTACCAGTCCATACATTACAGTATTTGAGTTGTACCTATAACAATAATTCCTACTATGTTCCTACATCTTTGTGAATAAATAGAAGTCGATCGGGTTTCGGTGATCACAAATACCGAACAAAACGAAGGACCCCATTTTTTGCCAAAATCTGAAATACGAAAATACTATGGGCCAACACTTTGGGATTTCGGGGTTTGGGGTTTTACGAGTACAAAAGCCAAACATCAACACACACAACAACTCCCAAAATTGTGAAAGGTGACCAGTACTTCGAGATTTCGAGGTTTGGGATTTTGTGAGTACAAGTGCCCAACAACACACAACAACTTCCGAAAATGCGAAAAGGGAAAGGTAGGACTCGCATTTCGGGGTTTCAGGGTTCGAAACTTTGTGAGTTCTGGTGTCCAAACATCAACATAAACAAACTTCCGAAAATGTGAAAAAGGAAAGGTGAGTCCCGCATTTCAGGATTTTGGGGTTCAGAACTTCGCAAGTTCTGGTGTCCAACATCAACATGAACAAAATTCTGAAATGCGAAAGAAAAGAAAGGTGAGACCTGTATTTCGAGATTTCGGGTTTCGGAACTTCGCGAGTTCCAGAGTCCAAATATCAACATAAACAAACTTTCTAAAATGCGAAAAAGGAAAAGTGGGTCCCGCATTTCAGGATTCTGGGGTTCCAAACTTCGCGAGTTCCAGTGTCCAAACATCAACATGAACCAACTTCCAAAATGCGAAAGAAAATAAAGGTGAGACCCATATTTCAGGATTTTGGGGTTCAGAACTTTGCGAGTTCCATAGCGTACAACAATTCCCGAATTGCGAAAAAGAAAGCAACTAACATTTCAAGATTTCGAGGTTTCAAATGCCAAACAACAACACACAACAACTCCCGATTTCTGAAAGGTGAAGTGTGTGGGACCAACACTTCGGGATTTCAATATTTGTGGTTTCAGGGTTTGTAAAAGCAAGGGAACTTCATATAAATGTAACCAGCAAGTCCCGAATGTCGAAAATCACATTATTTTCATAATTCTAAGATTTTTGATGTGTACTGGTATTCTTACTTCCATTCTGTGAAACATTAGGTGTAGAAGGATTCAATATCCATTTACTTATCAGTATTCCAAAAAAATCTAACTTCTGAGTTTATATGCATATAATCTATAAAAGGGGTATAATAGGGTAACAGGTTCTGTAAAAGGTAACTCATATTATGTTCACTTAGAGCCTCTTTAAACAAGGCATTAAACATCAACAATACTAGATCTATGCATCTATGTAATTTCATGAATAAGAATATCATTCCATCAGTGTTTGGAAATTATAATTGATGATCCGAGGGATCTGAGTTTGGTTTCCGTGGGTTCCCAGAATTCTTTAACTTTCCGAATTTTTGTACATCTATTATTTTGACTTCAGATTAAACCTAACTCGTAGATGGGCTGGCTTTCTTAAACTCAACTTCTATAAAAATAAATTTACCTATCACTTCCAGATTTTGGGAGGGACCAATCCAGAATTTAGACTATGATTGTACATTTAATGCCACAATAAATGTCATCCATTGAAAGATTATTTCAAATTTAGAAACAATTAGATGCATAATATCAATTACACACAAAAAATCCAAGAACAAAGAGGGAAATGTTTACATTAACGCAATTAGATATAATCACACAATAGATACCCGCCATCAATCAAAACATAGCCAAAAATAGAGAGGGGTAGATCAACATATCTGAATCCAATCCATGGGAAGACAAAGGGAACAACCATGTTCCTCCCAACTGTAGAATAGGACATCCAAAGTCACTTGCCCGATTCACCCCCTACCCTGACCATGAATCCATGCGGGTGAACTTGGAAACTCCTCCTCAACAATGTCCTTCAATTCCAATAGTTATCCTCTTGCCTCACACTTACTCAACAATGCTCATAACAGCAAGGCAAATTTGTTTCAGTAGGCTCCTCTTGCCTCACACTCAATCTGTAGTGTTCATAACAACAAGACAACTCAAAAAAGTCATTTCCCCAACATACTTGGCAACGTCCTGCCTCCTCGCATATGCTATTTATCAATTTTTGCCTGGGTCTTTTTTCCTCCTTTGGGGATTTTCGTAGCTCTCTTAATCCCTGATTTTCAGGGGTTTCCAGTGGCCAAATCTATGATTTTCCACTTCTCATAATCAGCCTAGAGGCAGTTCCAACATGTTCCCCACTCATGGATTCATGGTCAGCTGATTTTAACATGGTTGTTCCATTTGTCCTCCTGCAATTAATATAAATATTATGTTGTGATACAAGTGTCATAGTCAAATTTTTAGTTGATTCCATACAGATATCTGCCCAACAGTCACAATAATTAAATACAATTATTAAATTCGAAATTCGAAATTGCCATAAATGGAAAAAAAATTCCAGGTTCGAATTTGCCAAAAACTGAAATAAATTTCCAGCACATAAAAATATTTTATTTTTGGGGGATGTCACAAAATCACTCATATTTCTGACATATATAAGGTTCTTTCCAAACCCGGAATGTGTAGCACACCTGGAAGGGTTCTTTTCCTTCCATCCTGTAGTGTCAGTCAAAATATTCCCCGTCCGACAATTCTGGTTGTCAATTCATCCCCCAAGAACACATCACCCCCATCGTATATTTCATATTCACATAACCATTCTTTATGTGGTGTGATATGATAGGATGTTCCTAATTTTATCAACCAAACATATTGATCTGACTTTGTACTAGTCAACTCCAGGTACACATCACCTCCCTTGTCTAAGGTTGTCTTTCTCTCAGTCAACTACTTATCATCAGATCCAACACTAACTTGTGTTGCCTTCGACTTACATTCCTTTTTATAATTCCTAGATTTACCACATTTCCAACATCTTCATGTCGATTGAACCAGGGATTTAGATCTACCCTTCAACTTGGAATTTCTACCAGAGAATCTGCCTTTATCTCTATCTATCGGTCGACCTCTCACTACTAGATCATCTTTGGTCAATCCTTCCATGTTCCTCCTTCTCTTTTGTTCTGACAACAGAGAAGAAACCATGTACTCTAGCTCTAGTGTGGTTGTATTACTCCTAATAGTCATGACTAAGCTATCTGAGGGATCTGGAAATGAAAATAATAGGCCAATACACTTCTCTTCATCAGTGATCTTAATATACACAGACGATAACTAGATTAACATGGTATTAAATTCATTTAAATGCTCAATAACCAAACTTCCATCACTCATCCTCAGAACATACAGTTTCTTTCTGAGAAACAACTTATTTACCATAGATTTTGACTGGTATATGATTCTGAGCTTGTCCCATAGTTTCTTTGTCGAATCTTCACTTGAGAAATTTAGCAGCATTGAATCTTCAAGACAAACTTGAATCGTACTTCTTTCTCTTCTTTCCAATTTCTCCCATTCTTCCATCGACATGCCTATCGGCTGGGTTCCTCGACAGACCATTGTCCATTGTTCTCAATCAATAAGAAGATATTCCATTTTAAGTTTCCAAAGATCAAAATTCTAGCCATTGAGTCTTTCTACCTCTATTATGGAACTGCTCACCATTCTTTACCACGATATTTAACACAATTTATGACTTAGAACTCTTAATGTACCTAGGGTTAAGTTCTCAGATTCAATATTTACATATCAAGATCTGATATACTCTCCAAAGCATAAAACCACTCTGATAACTCACTTGTTAGGGAAGGCCTAAGATTTTATACCACATGTTAGGAAATGAAAGACACTTCCACACTAATCCTAACATAAGAGAAGAATAATTTAATCAAGAATGCAAATGACACAAGCAATCAAATAATACACTGATATTTTACCCTAGAAACCCTTAACCAGGAAAACCAACATTCCTTTGAGTGTTCTTCACTCTTGTCATCTTATTCAATCATAAAAAAAGGTTACATGTCTAACCTTGGTCCACATCTAAGACACAATTGACATCATACCCTCTTGCACAAGAAAGAACAACCTATAGCCAATTCGGATTACGTATGCATGACCATCAACCTACACTTACACATGCATTAACCTACAAAAGTGAATTATATTGTTGCCTTACAATAAAATCCTTTACGACCTTACAAGGTGCCTCTTTATAGGCTTTACAACAAGAAAAAACCTAAATATTGGTGCCCAAAAAAACTTACATATCCAAGTATATCATTGGCTACAAATCCCTCAAAACCTGGGATTCTGTTACAGTAGACTCCAAGTTGGGTTTACCAATCGG
Organism: Picea glauca; assembly: GCA_000966675.3. NCBI lineage: Eukaryota > Viridiplantae > Streptophyta > Pinopsida > Pinales > Pinaceae > Picea > Picea glauca. The sequence goes on along the minus strand of JZKD02S0056517.1, from coordinate 374,477 downwards.
CCTTCATACGGTCTCTATTCAGTCGTCTCATGCCCTCACTTAGAATTCTTGTCATCGATATCTTCGACTTTGAAATTACTCGGTCAACTCCCTCGACCTTTGACTTGTTGTCGGTCCACCTCGACTTCAACCTGTTGTCAATCCACCTTGACTTCGACTTGTTGTTGATCCACCTCGACCTTATACTTGTTGTAGATCCACCTCAAATTTGACTATCATTCGATTCACCTCAACTAGATTTTCACTGCAAATAATATAAAAACCCAACACTCTCTTCTCCAATGGAAATTGTTTGAACCTTTCTTACTTTTCTTGCAGACTTCATGTAGAAGTGTTACAATTCATGTAGAATTGTTACAGTTCCTGTAGGATGGTTTATCTTGGAATTTCTATCATTCATTTCACTTCATGCATGATGTTTCTTAATGTTAATGTTATGTTATGGTTCAATGGTACTTCATAAGGGTTTAGGATCTTAAATATGAACAAATATTTCCAAATTTTATTTCAACACAGTGTGATTTTCCTTTATTGAATTTACATTAATTTTGTTTTAGCAAAGTGTGTTTTTCCTTTATGCAATTTATATTAGTTTTCCTTTTAGTAAAGAGTTTTTTTCCTTTATGCAATTTAGATTAATTTTCCTTTCAACAAAGTGTGATTTTATTTCAACAGTGTGTGATTAGAATATTTTCCTTTCAACATGTGTGATTTTAATTACTGCAATTTCATTTCATTTTGTTCAATTGTTTCTTTCTTAAGTGATATATTCCCGATATCAACTTCTCAGCGTGAGACTTAGGATATCATTAGTCCCAACCAAGGATATCATTAGTCCCAACCAAGGATATCCTAGTGTTTATATTCCAAGAGCAAAGGGTCCGGGGAACTAAGAAATATTAAAGAGGTTGAAATTAGACATCCATTCATGTTATTAAACTAGTTTTTCCATTAGTTTACAACTTTCATTGAATTTGATTTTCAAGTTTCATAGTTCATTTTATTTATTAGTTTCTAGATTCTTAGAGTTAGCATGTTTCAATTCTAAAGAGATATTCATCCTAGTGTAGTTTGCACATATAGTGCCAATACCTCATAAGTTTGTACAAACCCTGGGTTGACATTTAAAGTGAAGAATTCAACATTTTTCTTGGAACTCCTTAGTCCATCAGTTAATACTAGTATGATATCCAACTTTTCAACAAATCAACACTTACATAGTATTCACATATTTTTTTCCAATAACCATTAGTAAAAAAAATACGTTTATCATAAACATACACACAAATATTTTTATATGTATTTCATATGAACCATTAAATATCCAACTTAATCACTATTTAGATAAATTCTCTTCTCTGTTGTCTTCTGAATTTGATTTTTTTTAACCAAAACCTCATGTTTGGACGAGGTCCCATCTAATTTAAAAAATAACTCAACATTGTTTTTATTTTTATATCTCTTTGATATCAACCATCAACTATCAAAATTGATGGAAGTTTCAAACAATTATTCTTGTTATTGACTTCTAAATGATATTAGCCTTCATTTATAAAAATTATGTTTGATTTTTTGTACCCATCTCCATACTGGATAAATATGTCTTTCAATAATTTCCTGCTAATTGTAGCACTCCACCAATATATGCATAATTGGTGAATAGTACAAAGTATGTATACATGTTGGAAAACCCAAATAAATAAGAATTTTCATCCTTCAACTATTTAATATTACTCATGATCTTGTTTATTTCTACACAATCTAAATATGTAACCGCATAGCAACTCAAATTTCTCTTGTNCTCCCCCTTAAGATTGTAGATGGCCATTTTGACTTTCATGTTACTGGAATAATTGTAGATTTGGAAGTATTTTTTGATGTCCAATAACCATGCCTCGACTTCTTCTCCTGTCCTGGATTCCCCATCAAAATTAGTTGGTTTAATCTTTTTAAATTCTCCTTCAAGGTGGTCGGTTTGTTTTCTTTTTTTGTCTGGTATGGTTGTGTCTTCAGCTGAAGGTGTCCCTTTAGACGAACTTTCTCCTTTTTCTATTTTCACACCAAAATTCTTGGAGGCCCTTTTGCCGATCTCCTCCTCATGGTTATCATCTTTTGGGCTTTTCTTGGTTACTATACTATGCAGCAAGACTTCATTTATCTCTTGTTGTTCCTGTCGTGCCTTCTTCAATTTTTCATTGTCGGCCTTGAAAACCTATAGTTCAACAATAAGGTTCTTCATTGTTTCCAACACCTCCGTGGGTGAGCTTCCATCACTGTTCTTTCTTGGATCTCCAGGAGGTCCTTGTTGTGGATTCTCTTCCACCCTGGTTTTTGCACCTTCTTGAGCTTCCATTATTCAACACAAAATAGAAAAGCTTTATGTTTGTAATCCACAAGATTTATTAGTTTTTCATAAATCCTAATATATACTAACCAATTAATGTGGCCCTGTTCAGTCCCAATGTTGCAACTTTTGCTCCGATACCATATGTAATGTACCTCAAATCTACCATAGAAAAAGTTTCTATGACATAATTCAACTTCGTCTAAGCTTAGATTTTAAGAGAAGGTAAGATTCAATTTGATCCATAAAGACATCATTACACCAGTCTAGTTTACTTCGAACAGAAAGTTGTCAAAGTAATTCAGTTCTGCACATTTCATTATGCTTGTGATTGCAAGTCTAGATCTTCATGACTGCTAGAACAGTAGTTAACTTTCCTGTCTGCTATGTGCGTGTGTAAAAGAAATATTATCATTTTTATTGTAGGAAATTCGCTTAACTCTCTATTAATATCTGTACTTATTTCCACCTACAAGTAAGTATATACCCATATCTTTCTCCATATAATAATTTAGGTACTTGTCATGCTCTGTACATGGTGACCTGTAATATGAACAATTATTATTTTACTTCTATCCTGAATGAAGATCCTCCAACATTTTCTACCAGTCCATACATTACAGTATTTGAGTTGTACCTATAACAATAATTCCTACTATGTTCCTACATCTTTGTGAATAAATAGAAGTCGATCGGGTTTCGGTGATCACAAATACCGAACAAAACGAAGGACCCCATTTTTTGCCAAAATCTGAAATACGAAAATACTATGGGCCAACACTTTGGGATTTCGGGGTTTGGGGTTTTACGAGTACAAAAGCCAAACATCAACACACACAACAACTCCCAAAATTGTGAAAGGTGACCAGTACTTCGAGATTTCGAGGTTTGGGATTTTGTGAGTACAAGTGCCCAACAACACACAACAACTTCCGAAAATGCGAAAAGGGAAAGGTAGGACTCGCATTTCGGGGTTTCAGGGTTCGAAACTTTGTGAGTTCTGGTGTCCAAACATCAACATAAACAAACTTCCGAAAATGTGAAAAAGGAAAGGTGAGTCCCGCATTTCAGGATTTTGGGGTTCAGAACTTCGCAAGTTCTGGTGTCCAACATCAACATGAACAAAATTCTGAAATGCGAAAGAAAAGAAAGGTGAGACCTGTATTTCGAGATTTCGGGTTTCGGAACTTCGCGAGTTCCAGAGTCCAAATATCAACATAAACAAACTTTCTAAAATGCGAAAAAGGAAAAGTGGGTCCCGCATTTCAGGATTCTGGGGTTCCAAACTTCGCGAGTTCCAGTGTCCAAACATCAACATGAACCAACTTCCAAAATGCGAAAGAAAATAAAGGTGAGACCCATATTTCAGGATTTTGGGGTTCAGAACTTTGCGAGTTCCATAGCGTACAACAATTCCCGAATTGCGAAAAAGAAAGCAACTAACATTTCAAGATTTCGAGGTTTCAAATGCCAAACAACAACACACAACAACTCCCGATTTCTGAAAGGTGAAGTGTGTGGGACCAACACTTCGGGATTTCAATATTTGTGGTTTCAGGGTTTGTAAAAGCAAGGGAACTTCATATAAATGTAACCAGCAAGTCCCGAATGTCGAAAATCACATTATTTTCATAATTCTAAGATTTTTGATGTGTACTGGTATTCTTACTTCCATTCTGTGAAACATTAGGTGTAGAAGGATTCAATATCCATTTACTTATCAGTATTCCAAAAAAATCTAACTTCTGAGTTTATATGCATATAATCTATAAAAGGGGTATAATAGGGTAACAGGTTCTGTAAAAGGTAACTCATATTATGTTCACTTAGAGCCTCTTTAAACAAGGCATTAAACATCAACAATACTAGATCTATGCATCTATGTAATTTCATGAATAAGAATATCATTCCATCAGTGTTTGGAAATTATAATTGATGATCCGAGGGATCTGAGTTTGGTTTCCGTGGGTTCCCAGAATTCTTTAACTTTCCGAATTTTTGTACATCTATTATTTTGACTTCAGATTAAACCTAACTCGTAGATGGGCTGGCTTTCTTAAACTCAACTTCTATAAAAATAAATTTACCTATCACTTCCAGATTTTGGGAGGGACCAATCCAGAATTTAGACTATGATTGTACATTTAATGCCACAATAAATGTCATCCATTGAAAGATTATTTCAAATTTAGAAACAATTAGATGCATAATATCAATTACACACAAAAAATCCAAGAACAAAGAGGGAAATGTTTACATTAACGCAATTAGATATAATCACACAATAGATACCCGCCATCAATCAAAACATAGCCAAAAATAGAGAGGGGTAGATCAACATATCTGAATCCAATCCATGGGAAGACAAAGGGAACAACCATGTTCCTCCCAACTGTAGAATAGGACATCCAAAGTCACTTGCCCGATTCACCCCCTACCCTGACCATGAATCCATGCGGGTGAACTTGGAAACTCCTCCTCAACAATGTCCTTCAATTCCAATAGTTATCCTCTTGCCTCACACTTACTCAACAATGCTCATAACAGCAAGGCAAATTTGTTTCAGTAGGCTCCTCTTGCCTCACACTCAATCTGTAGTGTTCATAACAACAAGACAACTCAAAAAAGTCATTTCCCCAACATACTTGGCAACGTCCTGCCTCCTCGCATATGCTATTTATCAATTTTTGCCTGGGTCTTTTTTCCTCCTTTGGGGATTTTCGTAGCTCTCTTAATCCCTGATTTTCAGGGGTTTCCAGTGGCCAAATCTATGATTTTCCACTTCTCATAATCAGCCTAGAGGCAGTTCCAACATGTTCCCCACTCATGGATTCATGGTCAGCTGATTTTAACATGGTTGTTCCATTTGTCCTCCTGCAATTAATATAAATATTATGTTGTGATACAAGTGTCATAGTCAAATTTTTAGTTGATTCCATACAGATATCTGCCCAACAGTCACAATAATTAAATACAATTATTAAATTCGAAATTCGAAATTGCCATAAATGGAAAAAAAATTCCAGGTTCGAATTTGCCAAAAACTGAAATAAATTTCCAGCACATAAAAATATTTTATTTTTGGGGGATGTCACAAAATCACTCATATTTCTGACATATATAAGGTTCTTTCCAAACCCGGAATGTGTAGCACACCTGGAAGGGTTCTTTTCCTTCCATCCTGTAGTGTCAGTCAAAATATTCCCCGTCCGACAATTCTGGTTGTCAATTCATCCCCCAAGAACACATCACCCCCATCGTATATTTCATATTCACATAACCATTCTTTATGTGGTGTGATATGATAGGATGTTCCTAATTTTATCAACCAAACATATTGATCTGACTTTGTACTAGTCAACTCCAGGTACACATCACCTCCCTTGTCTAAGGTTGTCTTTCTCTCAGTCAACTACTTATCATCAGATCCAACACTAACTTGTGTTGCCTTCGACTTACATTCCTTTTTATAATTCCTAGATTTACCACATTTCCAACATCTTCATGTCGATTGAACCAGGGATTTAGATCTACCCTTCAACTTGGAATTTCTACCAGAGAATCTGCCTTTATCTCTATCTATCGGTCGACCTCTCACTACTAGATCATCTTTGGTCAATCCTTCCATGTTCCTCCTTCTCTTTTGTTCTGACAACAGAGAAGAAACCATGTACTCTAGCTCTAGTGTGGTTGTATTACTCCTAATAGTCATGACTAAGCTATCTGAGGGATCTGGAAATGAAAATAATAGGCCAATACACTTCTCTTCATCAGTGATCTTAATATACACAGACGATAACTAGATTAACATGGTATTAAATTCATTTAAATGCTCAATAACCAAACTTCCATCACTCATCCTCAGAACATACAGTTTCTTTCTGAGAAACAACTTATTTACCATAGATTTTGACTGGTATATGATTCTGAGCTTGTCCCATAGTTTCTTTGTCGAATCTTCACTTGAGAAATTTAGCAGCATTGAATCTTCAAGACAAACTTGAATCGTACTTCTTTCTCTTCTTTCCAATTTCTCCCATTCTTCCATCGACATGCCTATCGGCTGGGTTCCTCGACAGACCATTGTCCATTGTTCTCAATCAATAAGAAGATATTCCATTTTAAGTTTCCAAAGATCAAAATTCTAGCCATTGAGTCTTTCTACCTCTATTATGGAACTGCTCACCATTCTTTACCACGATATTTAACACAATTTATGACTTAGAACTCTTAATGTACCTAGGGTTAAGTTCTCAGATTCAATATTTACATATCAAGATCTGATATACTCTCCAAAGCATAAAACCACTCTGATAACTCACTTGTTAGGGAAGGCCTAAGATTTTATACCACATGTTAGGAAATGAAAGACACTTCCACACTAATCCTAACATAAGAGAAGAATAATTTAATCAAGAATGCAAATGACACAAGCAATCAAATAATACACTGATATTTTACCCTAGAAACCCTTAACCAGGAAAACCAACATTCCTTTGAGTGTTCTTCACTCTTGTCATCTTATTCAATCATAAAAAAAGGTTACATGTCTAACCTTGGTCCACATCTAAGACACAATTGACATCATACCCTCTTGCACAAGAAAGAACAACCTATAGCCAATTCGGATTACGTATGCATGACCATCAACCTACACTTACACATGCATTAACCTACAAAAGTGAATTATATTGTTGCCTTACAATAAAATCCTTTACGACCTTACAAGGTGCCTCTTTATAGGCTTTACAACAAGAAAAAACCTAAATATTGGTGCCCAAAAAAACTTACATATCCAAGTATATCATTGGCTACAAATCCCTCAAAACCTGGGATTCTGTTACAGTAGACTCCAAGTTGGGTTTACCAATCGGCCTTCATACGGTCTCTATTCAGTCGTCTCATGCCCTCACTTAGAATTCTTGTCATCGATATCTTCGACTTTGAAATTACTCGGTCAACTCCCTCGACCTTTGACTTGTTGTCGGTCCACCTCGACTTCAACCTGTTGTCAATCCACCTTGACTTCGACTTGTTGTTGATCCACCTCGACCTTATACTTGTTGTAGATCCACCTCAAATTTGACTATCATTCGATTCACCTCAACTAGATTTTCACTGCAAATAATATAAAAACCCAACACTCTCTTCTCCAATGGAAATTGTTTGAACCTTTCTTACTTTTCTTGCAGACTTCATGTAGAAGTGTTACAATTCATGTAGAATTGTTACAGTTCCTGTAGGATGGTTTATCTTGGAATTTCTATCATTCATTTCACTTCATGCATGATGTTTCTTAATGTTAATGTTATGTTATGGTTCAATGGTACTTCATAAGGGTTTAGGATCTTAAATATGAACAAATATTTCCAAATTTTATTTCAACACAGTGTGATTTTCCTTTATTGAATTTACATTAATTTTGTTTTAGCAAAGTGTGTTTTTCCTTTATGCAATTTATATTAGTTTTCCTTTTAGTAAAGAGTTTTTTTCCTTTATGCAATTTAGATTAATTTTCCTTTCAACAAAGTGTGATTTTATTTCAACAATGTGTGATTAGAATATTTTCCTTCAACATGTGTGATTTTAATTACTGCAATTTCATTTCATTTTGTTCAATTGTTTCTTTCTTAAGTGATATATTCCCGATATCAACTTCTCAGCGTGAGACTTAGGATATCATTAATCCCAACCAAGGATATCATTAGTCCCAACCAAGGATATCCTAGTGTTTATATTCCAAGAGCAAAGGGTCCGGGGAACTAAGAAATATTAAAGAGGTTGAAATTAGACATCCATTCATGTTATTAAACTAGTTTTTCCATTAGTTTACAACTTTCATTGAATTTGATTTTCAAGTTTCATAGTTCATTTTATTTATTAGTTTCTAGATTCTTAGAGTTAGCATGTTTCAATTCTAAAGAGATATTCATCCTAGTGTAGTTTGCACATATAGTGCCAATACCTCATAAGTTTGTACAAACCCTGGGTTGACATTTAAAGTGAAGAATTCAACATTTTTCTTGGAACTCCTTAGTCCATCAGTTAATACTAGTATGATATCCAACTTTTCAACAAATCAACACTTACATAGTATTCACATATTTTTTTCCAATAACCATTAGTAAAAAAAATACGTTTATCATAAACATACACACAAATATTTTTATATGTATTTCATATGAACCATTAAATATCCAACTTAATCACTATTTAGATAAATTCTCTTCTCTGTTGTCTTCTGAATTTGATTTTTTTTAACCAAAACCTCATGTTTGGACGAGGTCCCATCTAATTTAAAAAATAACTCAACATTGTTTTTATTTTTATATCTCTTTGATATCAACCATCAACTATCAAAATTGATGGAAGTTTCAAACAATTATTCTTGTTATTGACTTCTAAATGATATTAGCCTTCATTTATAAAAATTATGTTTGATTTTTTGTACCCATCTCCATACTGGATAAATATGTCTTTCAATAATTTCCTGCTAATTGTAGCACTCCACCAATATATGCATAATTGGTGAATAGTACAAAGTATGTATACATGTTGGAAAACCCAAATAAATAAGAATTTTCATCCTTCAACTATTTAATATTACTCATGATCTTGTTTATTTCTACACAATCTAAATATGTAACCGCATAGCAACTCAAATTTCTCTTGTRCAACATTGATAATATTAACACTAAACATTCATCCATAATAATGGTAACAATCATACACAAAATTAGGTCGTTTCTAGTTCATGTTCTTTTTCGATAAACACTCAAACGCCAAATAATAAACCCTATACTCCCAATACCAATAATTTTACCAATAATTTATTTTGAGTACATGTTCAAATTGCATAAAAAAAAACATCATTAAAAATATCAATACATCAATATATCCCTGTAATTAAACTAAATAAGTCATTCATCATCACTATATAATTAAGGTAAAGTGAATCCCAATACCAATAATTTTACCAATAATTTATTTTGAGTACATGTTCAAATTGGATAAAAAAAAACATCATTAAAAATATCAATACATCGATATATCCCTGTAATTAAATTAAATAAGTCATTCATCATCACTATATAATTAAGGTAAAGTGTTATTAGATATGATGAATACATAACCCAAAAAACATTACTAATATAAATCATTAAACTAAGAATAACTATTCATAATGAACATAATGAACTCATATAAAAGAGTATGTAAATAATGTAAATAACATTTTTAAATAAATATATGACGTTTGAAATCTATTACATATTTCTTTCAAACATAAAAAAATCTCAAAAGTGAAGAAAAACTCTGACATTATTTTATTTATTTATTTTCATGAGATGCTATGAGAGTCCATCCACTAGATTATTCTTCTATTTCTAGGAAATATTATGAGGCTTAATCACCCTACAATTTTTACATGGATTCCCTTCTACTTCATGACCCTTAAAAAAACCATTACTATGATATTCTCATAAATTTGATCTCCAGATTCATCCTACAATGATTTAGGACACTCCTTAGGTAGTTTGAGGATGATTTCCGAGATGACCTAGACATCATGAGATTGATGGTTGAAGGTGACAAGAGTATTGGTGAAGATTTTCTTATCTTCGGCAATAGGTATGGAAGTATTTGGTTGACTCATCTGACTTAGGGATCATTGGACAAACTATTGGAGTGTTTGATGGTAGTTCTTGTGATGGCCATCTACCACCCTCTTCTCGACTATAGATCTTAGCACAATCCGTTACATATAAGTTGGTAAAGGAGACTAGGGGCATGATGAATAAGTGTTAAATTCAATGAATAAGTTAGACTGTTGGGTTGAAAGTGGTGATTTGATAGTTTGGAGGAAAAGGTGGTGACCTTACCGTGGTTGAACAGAGTTGTACATTCAAATTGAAGTGTAAAAAGAAGTCATCATTTTGGGAACAAATAAGTGTGTTGTTATGGCTTGGGAATGATAGTCAGATTGGCCCCTTGACTACTTCAAGGCATGGAGAGCTCAATGCACAAAAACATGGAATAATAGGTCAAGAGTACAAATGCACTAGAAGGTTTGAATGGTGCAACACTTAGACATTTGTATGATCTTCTTGTTGAAGGTTGGATTGCAACAAAAATAGGAAGTTGCAAGAATGTTGGACTTAGATTGCAACCACAACAGGAGGCATCAATAGCAATGAAGACATCCAATAAGCATTGTTGATAGAAGTTGGGAAAAGGAACTTGTCCAAAGAAGAATTGGACAATCGGATTTTTCATAGAAATTTTGGCATGGACAATGCAGAGCAGTTGAAGGAATCAATTGGTTATGGATGCCTGGGTCTTGGTAGATGACTTGGAGGACAAAATATTCTTGAGGATGCTTCCAAGGAAAACAACATTTTTTAGTGGGGGAGTGTTAGCGACAATTTTTGTCATGGGCACAAAAGTACCCAGGTCTGCAGGTTGCACGGGAAGTGCCCAAGCGCAGAGCAAGAGAATCTCTTTTCAGGTTACAAGTCAAGCGAGCGGGCGAAGTTTTGTTGTCAGTAGCCGAGATCCACCTAAAAAGCTGATCGACGGTCACTGGGATTTCAGGGCTGTCAATTTGCTTGAGATTTAGCACAAGAGGTAGCACCCATAGTTCAAGCTAGATTTGGATCATCCGATCCAGTTGGGACAAGTGGAAGCAAGTCGGCATTGTGGGGATCGAGACAAGGGACCTCCCATTCATTGCAGCTGAAATTGTCGATTGGCGAAATGTCGAGGCACCTTTGGAGCCTATCCCATGGTCCTAGCGCCAAGTCACATCAAGCGAGCCTAGGAATGAAAGAATCCCCCTTTTAAATAACGAATGCTACCTCGGCCATTCATCTTAAGGACAGGCGGTGCACATCTGTGCCATGTCGACATTTAGGGGTTCGAGGGGTAAGCCCTCCTTGTCATTTCACATCTCGAAACCTCAAACCCCGAAGCACCGAGAGTGCCCAGAGTTGGGCCCATGGTTTTGGCCCCTGGTTGTAAGGGAGCAGGCCTAAAGGAGGGGCGCTAATGATTATCATCTAGCAAGATGGGTCCCAAAACGTCGAGAGTGATTTTAGCCGTTCATCCTGGAGGAACGTGTGGTGTGTGATTAGGTTCTTCGCCTTTTCGCCCATCGCGATTTTGAAGCATAAGGAACAACTCTCTCATATCCCCGAAACGCTGAAAGCACTCTGGAAGAGAGGCATAGGGTCACGACCCATGGTCACTTGAGGGAGTAGAAAGGGTTGTACAAAGGGGGCCAAAAAGCGTCGAGTTGAGTTTCAGAAAAGGGGGGGTTGTGTTCTCCAGATGTCGGTTCGACATGATCTAAATCCCGATACATGCTTGAAATGAATGAAGAAGGAAGAGGGTGGTTGAAACCTTGCCTCAAGCATTAATTAGAAGGTATGGATGTCCCATCTGAAAGCCTACCCGAGATGGTCCTCTGTACTGGTTCTTTCCGTGGAATCCATGCCAAGTCCTCGACTCGCCAGGGAAGCCTACACACGCTAATTTAGCATTTAAGGGCTCAGCTACCCCCTGGTGCGAGCCATGTAGAATTAAGGTGGCATATGACAGAGGAGTGAAGGCCAGATTTGATTGAAGAGACTCCTCATCCTGAAAGTCTAGTAGGCCTCTGCTGGGCAAGTGTTTTGAGTATATATACTTAGTTTTGATATTTTTCCAAGGTATCGATGGTAGAGCGAAGCTCCCGATTGTAAAGTTTTAACAGATACTCTAGTTCTCTGGTTATGCATATGTATGTAAGATTCCTTGTTTAACGACAAACAATTTTCCTACCCCATCTAGTTTTCATCTCATACTAAGGGAGTTCATGATTGATTGATTCACATGAATTATTGCATTATGTTATGATAAAGGATTTATTGTAGCATTATTGTATTCTCTAGTTTTCTGCATTTGAATGTAAGAAGATCTTGTGTTTAGATGCCTTCTCCTACAGTCTGCTAGAAACCTGATGTTTACGACAGACCTTTGCATCTCTCTGATACAAGTCTTCCCCTTACTCACCCTTACTACAACTCACTGTCTGAAGTTTATCTAAGACCTCACTTGCCTATGCATGCCTGGCCTAGTATCAGAGTTGAAACAATATTGTTTTGAGTTTACTTCCATTCGATCACCCCTTTTATACATAAATCGTGATATAAACTGATGGGCGTCGGGCTCTACTCCTGCTACAATCCAGGAGTGACTTCCATCGCCAACAGGGAGGATATAAGGCCTTAGCCTTGAATGGATATAGACACCTTCATCACCTGGTCACCTTCATGGTCATTCACTGGCACAGATGAACATAATGGAAGATTGATGGCTAGAAGAGTCGATGTTGAAGTGCCTTGACCCATTGTCAAGGAACACCATGGACATGTTGAGCACCCTTTCCCATAGTTTGGATGCATCGTTAACCTTTATAGTTCACACCAGTTCGATGTCCCAAGAGAAGCATGGAAGTGAACTTGGTGAGGAAAAGAAGAGGGGGTTTCTACAAGAAACCTCGTCTATAGACATACACTATGCATGATGAACAAGATTGGCACAGAGAGTCTAACTAGATTGGGTTCTTGGACTACATGTGGACCAAGGGAGTTGGGAAGCCTGAACTTTGGGGTTGCAACAAATGACAAAATTTCCTTTGGGAATAAGTATTTTTGGAGTTCAATCATTAAATGCACTCGTTGGGTGAAAACACACCAGGAACACATCCATCGAGTACACATCCATTGGACAGAGTTGGGTGCATTTGGACAAACTTGAAAGTACTTAGGCATAGTTGGGCAGACTCAGATGGACTTAGTGTAGTTGGGCAGACTCAAATGCACTTGGGCTTAGCTAGGATGGTTTAGATAAAATTGGGTCAAGTTGAACGAACTTGCAAGAAGTGATGGGTCATTTATCAAGAGTCTAAAGGAGCTATGAAATTGTGCTAAGTTTAGGGTTAGACACAATAGGGAGAATCACACTAGTTGAGTGACAAGAATAAGAATACAAGACATGTATGAGGCAGGCCTATGATTGCTTTAGGAGTTGGATTGTGCAAGTCTATTGAGTAGTAGGAAGAAGGCTATATTTTATTAGACTCATTGTACATCTATAATAGAGTTGTAGGAAGGAGGTTGCAACTCCCTTGTTGTATATCTATGACATTCTTCATATAATTAAGCTAAGGAACCTACCTTGGCTGACACCTATAAATGTGTGTTATGGACTCTTGATTTTTGTTGGATGTTACCATTCCTTGCTTTCCTTTATGTTGCCTAAGTATTGAAATACTCACTAAGTGTTAAAGTATTGCTGAGATGTTTTAAAGGCTATGGTTGAACATGTGCCTAATATTGAATGAAGATGGTTAAATAAGACTTACTTACGTTTTACAAATTGTAGTTTAAAAAAAAATTATAAAAAAACCTTAAACAAAGAAGTATATTCTTACAATAATAAGCATAGATTAACCAAACCCATGTAACTAAACCAAGATAATGTTGTATGAACTCATGTATCTAAATAAACTTGAAAGAAACCCACCTTGTTCTTCCCACGAGACTGCATTACTTAATAAAAGAAAACATAACATAATTATTTATAAAATAGTGCAATAAAAAATTATGTATACCCGGAATAATGTAGAATATTTTTAGAAACAGGAATCCTAAACCCTACTTAAAGCTAAGTGTAGTGCGAAGCCATCCTCGATGCTACTCTATGATTTTATTATATTGTCTTATCATGAAAATAGATATTTTTAAAGCAAGTGTAGTGCGAAGTCATCCTCGATGATACTATATGATTTTATTATATTGTCTTATCACGAAGATAGATATTTTTATGAATGCGTTGTTTTCTAAGAACTAATGCTCCATAATGAATGTATATTAGTTTATG
>JZKD02S0056517.1:318748-351011 GCA_000966675.3 Picea glauca | reverse complement strand
CTCTTTTCACACAAGAAAATAATTCCGCTTCTCAATGACAACAAGGGTTAGATATCGGTTAGCTTAGCCAGAATATGCACCCTTTCCTATATATTTATGATTTTTTGGGATAACAAAGGCCACGGGGAAAAGAGAATACACATACATAAAAGAGTAGAAACCCAGAAATAAATAACACAAAGATGAAATAAAACCAAAATAATACTCTGCAAAAATTTTAAAAATGCGTATGCAGGCCTTATACCTTCAGATCTAACTGAAATGGTTGTATCTTGGGAAAACATAAACATTTTCGAGTGAAATAAAAAGTGTTCCTAAATGAAACGCGCACTCTAAACATAATGGAACAATCCTCCCATCCCATAAATGTACAAAAATGACAGAAAATGGAGATGAAGCAACTCAGCTTTATGATATTGATCTACAACAAGAGAGAGTCTTTAAACAGACTCTGATTCCATGTTCGACAACACATGTGTTTCAATAGAAGATGAACACCTTTAGTAACCACTCACATAACCATAACAAAGATCAACATACCGATGTTTTCACATGGTAAAACCCCTATGGGGAACATCCACGACCCCATTCAACGCAACACTTGGAGAAGTATATTAATGCAAAATAAAAAGATTACAGAGAGATTTTACAAAAGAGTTTCTCACAATCGATCATTGGAAAATGACCCTCCATGCTCTTTAAATAGAGATCATGGACCAATCGAGTGTTAAGTCACTAATCAATGCCTGTTAATATTGAGGTGAGTATGAACTGTCGGATCACTCTATGTCAGGAACATATCGTGACTATTGAACTTCCTAACTACAAATGCATACTAATGCATACTAAAGAAACACACTAAGAAACACATTTTTATCTAATGACACATTAGACCAAGTAGATATTAACTCACTCCTAAGTGTCTAAATATCCTAACATTAATAATAAATACATCATTGGTTGTTAGACGGACAAGGAAAAGAGTTATAGAGGGATATGATTCCACAAGAGAGGGGGCTTGAGGGGATAAGTATTTATTTAATATTTTATCAACCCATAATTTTTTAATGGAGAGGATTGGTTACATGAGCTTCTTGGGGAAGGCCATGTGGTTCTTGATTTGCAATTAAAGATATAAATCCATCTTGTGGGTTGTTTGGTGGATTCTTATTCACACATTGACTCACTCACTCATTGTTCACACCTTTCATTATGTTCTCTCTCCATTCACTCTTTCACCCACACTTCATTCATCATTCCTTTTTATCTTAGCTGGGGATAGAAAAATGAATTGTAGAGAGGATCCATGTTTTGGTTGGAAGTAGTGACTGTTGATGTATTCAAGCCATGAATTAATGCCTACCTGTCTAAGATGCATTGGCATGCATTACATTTTTCTGACGGCTACGAATCCTAAGAGTCCCATCATAGAGATTCTTGACTAGATGCACTGGCTCCCTGGGAGGAGGTGGATAGCCTGAGGGACTATGTGGCAGAGAAGGGGGTCCATTCTCTTGGGTTGTGTATGATGGATAGAAGATATATGGTGTACTTTGGATTGGTGTGTGTGCTAAGAATCCTGTGAGAGATTGAGTTGTGACTGGTTTTGGAAGCTGAATGACACTTTGGAACCGTCCTTGTGGACTCATATTCCTATCTCGATGTTAGGGACCTAACCCCTCACATAGGTAGAATAATATATTTCTGTGTAATAAAGGTGAATATTAATAAGGACTAGCAATAAGGAATAATAAATCAAATGTAATAAGACCTAATAAAAGCTTCCACTTCTAAAAGGATCTTTCTCTAGATTGTTCTTTTGGATAGACATATTTAGTATAAATAGGAGTAGATGGTATGACAATTTTTTTCTTGGATGTTATTTTAATGGAGCTATGCTCTATTGGAGGTTTCCCCCTCGAAGAGGTAAGTGAACCTTTCTTTCAGTAATCAAAGTGCTCTTTCCGGTGTTATTCTGGTATTATTTTGGTATTATTGTGGTGTTGTTCTGGTTATATTGTTGTTTATCTTCCATTTTGAGCTAATTATTTCTATTCTGCATATTATTTTGTATCTGGAATATTACAAGTGGTATCAGAGCACCTTCCTCGACAGAAAATTGTGGGTTAATTTTTTTTTAGAGTAGAGATGTACTCTGGCATATTTAATGTTCGAAAACATAGGTATTCCAATAGAGGATGAACACCTTCAGTAACCACTCACATAACCATATAAAAGATAGACACACCAATGTTTTCACATGGTAAAACTCCTACAGGGAAACATCCACGGCCCCAGCCAACGCGGACACTTGGGGTAGTTTATTAATGCAAAGAAAAAGATTACAGAGAGATTTTACAAGAGATTTTCTCACAATCAATCATTAAAAAATGAACCTCCATGCTCTTTAAATAGAGATCATGGACCAATTGGGTGCTAATCCATGTATCAATGGTCATTAATATCGAGGAGAGTATGAACCATTGGATCACTCTATGTCGAGAACATATCATGACTGTCGGATTTACTAACTACAAATGAATACTAATGCATACTAAAGAAACACACTAAGAAACACACTTTTACCTAGCGACACATTAGACCAAGTAGATCTTAACTAACTCCTAAGTGTCTGAATATTCTAACATCCCCCCTTAAGAAAAACTTGGGATAGGATTGAAGTATTTACAATAGTGACACAATAGGAGAAGGAAGGAGGCATTAGAGCCTATCCTCCCTTAATGACAACTTCTTGAACTCCTAACATAGATTGAAGTTTGGAAAACTTCACTTCTGTAAGAGACTTTTTGAAAATGTCTGCAACATGATCTTCTGTAGGACAAAAGAGAACTTCAATAACTTGATCATGAATGATATTTATGATGAAGCACATGTGAAGCTCGACGTGTTTTCTATGCTGATGTTGAACTAGGTCTTTAGCGATCTTGATGGCACTCTGATTGTCGCACCAAAGGATGGTTAGATGATACTGCTGGAATCCAAACTCTGAAAGGATCTGTTGAAGACACAAGGCTTCCTGAATTGTATTTACCGTTGCTCGGTACTCTACTTCTTTTGAAGAAAGTGCAATAGTCTGTTGTTTCTTATAGGAACAAGTGACAGGTCCTGAGCCAAGGCTGAAAACATAACCTGCAGTAGACTTCTGATCATCAGGGTCACCAGCGCAATCTAAATCAGTGAAACCAACCAATAAAGGAGTCCCCCCTGAACTGTAGTGTATCCAGAATTGAACTATACCACAAACATAGAGAAGTATCCTTTAAGCTACTTTCCAATGGATTTCATCGGGTGTTTGCATATACCGAGCAACAAAACCAACAACAAAGGAAAGATCAGGACGGGTATGAGTCAAGTGTAAGAGGATACCAAATAAATGATGGTACATGGTGGCATCAACTTCGGGAGAAGTATAGGTGGAAGGAAGCTTGACTCTAGACTAGAAGGGAGAAACGGTTGGTTTACAATCATCCATGTGAAAGCAAAGAAGAATGTCAAAAGAATACTTAGACCAGGAAAGAAAAATTCCTTCATTGGTTTGCAAAACTTGGAGGCCAAG
This sequence comes from Picea glauca, assembly GCA_000966675.3. Classification (NCBI taxonomy): domain Eukaryota; kingdom Viridiplantae; phylum Streptophyta; class Pinopsida; order Pinales; family Pinaceae; genus Picea; species Picea glauca. The sequence goes on along the minus strand of JZKD02S0056517.1, from coordinate 347,434 downwards.
AAATTAGTGCAAAAAACCTAAGTCTGTCATTTCAAATTTCTTCTTAAGTCTTGTTTTCACATGGTTTAAAAGTTTTGAGTCTCTACCAGTAAGGATAAGGTCATCAACATAAAGGACAAGGATTATGATATGGCTTCCTACTTTCTTGGTATAGACATTAGGATCAGAATGGAATCTAGAGAATCCAGTGGTAATAATAAAGGTTTCCATTTTGGCATACCAAGATCGGGGATCTTTCTTGAGACCATAAAGAGATTTCTTAAGGCGACAAACAAGGCTAGAGTCATTCTGGACATAGCCAGGAGGTGGTTCCATGTAGATTTCTTCTTGCAAATCTCCATGCAAGAAGGCAGATTTAACATCCATCTAATGGACCTCCCATTTATGTGAGACAACAGAAAGAACAAAGTAGATGGAATTCATTTTGGCTACAGAGGCAAAGGTTTCATGATAATCAACTCCTTCAACTTGGGAAAATCCTTTGGCAACTAAACGAGCCTTGTGTCTTTCAACACTTCCATATGATGCATACTTAGTTTTGTAGACCCATTTACATCTAACAAGTTTTCTTCCTTTTGAAAGAGGTACAATATCCCAAGTATCATTTTCCATTAAAGAACGATACTCTTCATTCATTGTTGTATCCCAATCTAGATGACCTGAAGCTTCTGCAAATGTATCTAGATCATGAGTTTCAAAGATTGAGAGAAAAGAAAAGAGGCTGGCTAGAAATGTGAATGTGTCCAACGTTGATCTAAAGGATCACTGACAAGATCACCAACTTCTTCTTGTGTTTAATGGACCCATCTAGGAAGCGATGGAAAAGGTGTTGGTTTAGATTCAAAGGAATCATCCAGAGGAGGGTGAGCAGGCGGAGGTGGATTTTCATCCTCACTGACATCATCTGAAGAAGAAACTAGATTAGAAGAAGGCACAAACGTCAAAGATGGATCGCAGGCTGAAGAAGGCACAATTGTCGAATTAGACTCGCAGGCCAAAGAAGGCACAAACACCAAATTAGGCTCGTAGGCCAAGATATTTTCATCAAATTTAAAATCTCTTCTAATAATAATTTCATTACAGTGTGATTGAATAACTTTGTAACCTTTGAAATCTTCAGAATAACGAACAAATATACACTTCACACTTTTAGGCCACAATGCCTTCCTTTTCTCATCAGGAATGTCAGCCCAAGCTATACCACCAAATACATGGAAGTGACTTACATCTGGTTTAATTTTCGTCCAAGCTTATTCCGGTGTTATATTTTTAAGATGCTTTGTCGAAGTGTGATTTACTATGTAATTTGCACAGTTGATGGCTTCCTCCCAATACTTTATACTTAATCTCTTAGATTGGATCATACAATTAGCCATTTCTTTTAATGTGCGGTTATTTCTTTCAGCAACACCATTTTATTGTGGTGTATATGGAAAAGTGTGTTGCATTTGGATTCCCTGTGCAGTGCAGTAATTTGTAAAATTGGTGTTCACATATTCGCCTCCATTATCTATTCTTAACCTTTGAATTCGATGTACATATTGCTTTTCTACACGATCCTTGTAGGCCAAAACCTTGTCAAAAAATTTTCTCTTAAGTTTTAATAAATAAACCCAAGTACGTCTGGAAAATTCATCAATGAAAGTTAAGAAATACTTTCACCTAGAAAAAGAAGGAGAACAAATTGGACCACACAAATCACTGTGAACAAGATACAAAGGACCCGAGGCATGCCAAGAGGCACATTTTTCAAAACTTTCCCGATGATGTTTGTTGAGAACAGAACCAGCAAAAACACCATCTCTGCATGAAACAAGAAGAGGACCAATCACCATCTGTTGATTACATAATTGTTGCAATGAGTGATAGTTTAGATGACCAAACTGCTCATGCCAAATTTTTCTCAAGTCATCGCTATCAGCAACAAAAACTTATGAAAAATATGATGAATGAAAGTTGTCAAACTTGTACAACCTGGTAATATCATTAACAATTACAATTGCAGTAACATGATTAGGATCTTTTAGATCCTTGATTACAACTTGGTGAGGTGAAAACTCTATGGTTTTACCTTCACCTGAATGAGTGATTTGATATACTGATAGAAGTTTACAAGAAAGACTTGGAACACATAATACATCATTGAAATGACCATTTTCTACTTGTATTGTTCCAAATCCTTCAACACTAAGAGATATATCATCACCAAAAAATATTTTCTTGGTGTTACATTCATTTAGAGTAGAAAATATGTCTCTATCCTTAGCCATATGATAAGATGCTCTAGAATCAATAAGCCACTTATCAGAAGTAGAACTAGAAGGTGTATTGAAGGAGAAACCAGAAGCAGAAAGTGCATGTCCATGAGAAGAAGAAGAAGAAGTAGGATCAATACTGATGTTGTGCTTCTTCATCGTTGCTTCTAAAGTTGTCATCTTCTTGAAACATTTGGACTCATCATGACCATATTTATCACAAAAGTTGCAATGTCTGTCAGTCTTCTTATTTTTATATTTTCCTCCTGTTGATGGGTCCTAAATCCCTTGATTCAACAGTAGGAACCAAACTCGCCATTGAGGCCCAATTAGACTCTACAATGTTTAAAATGGAATGGTTCTCCAGATCTTGCGAGCCGACCAATTTATCGATGGGCTTTGTGTTTTCTTGTGAAGGCTCTTCCTTTAGTTAGGACTATTTTCTTCTGTATTTTATCTTGGGTGGGGCTGATATGAAAGATGCAAGCCAGTATAAACTAGCTTGAAAAACAATAGGATTAAGTTTTAACTACTGGGGAAGAGGTTAATCTTGGGATAACCCACTTCTCCACATGCAAAAAATTACTCTATACCACAGGCCTAGTATAATACATTAACCATGTGAGAATCCAATTACTGTCTAAGAAACTAAATATTAGAAAGAAAGCACATATGTAATAAGATAATGGCAAGAAAAATAATTCGTCTACCATAACCATGCATCACATAATCACACAATGATTTATCTTCATCATTAAAGAAAATAACATCAAGACATTGCACCAGATAACTTGACAACAATATTAATTTCTCTTACTCATTACTGCATCATTCATGAAACTTGATAGGAAGTATTTATTCTCCAAGTCCAATCACATGCATCTGATGAAAATATCTTGTCTTTGGTCTAGAAGGACTTATTAATTCATAACAGTCTCAAAATAATTCTTAACAACCAAAAAGAAAGAGTTCTTACAACAACCATCGACCCTTTGCTAATTGGTTGGTGTCTTTATTTATAATATAAAGTTTTAACTGAAACTAACGGCTAAGTGTAGTTTAAACAAAACAAAAATCACCACGTGGCTTTATCTTCTAACATCTTCTTTAATAGTCATCCTAAGATACTTATTGGAAAGGTTGAATTCTCTCGTATTCAGTCTAGCTGACAAATAGTTCTTCACAAGTTTGGGAGCATAGAAATCCATGTTGTTCCATCAGGGCCGCATATGTTCACCTGATGTCTACTGCATGCACCTGATACTTTACTAAATTGGAGTTCAGTTGTTGTAGCATGGTTCGGTCTCTGATCAGATGTTCTGTGAATTTTTTCACTTGTCCTGGCCTTGCATCAACTATATTTGTGAACTCTTCGGTCCATAGCGCATCTTGTTCAACTTGCAGTTTGACCACGTCACTTTGGGCAATGAAATTATTGGGGGTGTTGAACTTGGGGAGCCTATCATCCTTCATTATTTTGCTAATTTTATCCTAGTGCTTCTTACACCTGGTCCATTGTTCTTGGATGTCTCATTGTGGGTCTCGAGATATCTTAGCCCAGTACTCAGTTGGTCGCTTCATGTGATTAAGACTACTTTTGCTTATCATCTGAATGTCATGTTTTTCCTTATCACGACCTTGTTGGACTGCCTCAATGTACTTGAGTCTTTCTAACACTTGTTGTGCCCTTTCATACCATCACTCCATCTCCTTTCATGTATTGAGTGCCATGACAGTGTCATCCTAGAAATCATATATGTTTTTGGTTAATAGGTGTCTTTCCTTCTTAAAATCATTGTAAACTCCTATGAATTCACCTTTCAGATACACAATAGTCTGCATGGTACCTTTTTAGTATTCAGAAAGATGGCATAATTGCTCGAGCTCCTTTAGGGCGACGGTTAGTTCCCTTTCATATCTCTTGGATCTATCCAAGGTGGCATCTGATAGGGATTTTCCTACGCTGATCAGTTTAGATGTCTGGGCGTCTGCTGTGTTGATCAAGTTCTCCCTTGTAGTAACTAAGATGGAGTGATCCAACAAGATCCTTCTTTTCTTCGCAATCCTTTGAAAAATGGCCTTTCTTTTTTTATCATAGGAGATCACATAAATAGTTGCTACCTCATCTACTAGCTTTGGTATCTGCTCATCTCCCCATGTTAGTTTGTTTCCCAAACTATCGGTGGTGTATATTTGTTCAAGATTAGGCTCTCGAACTTCATCACTGTGCCTTGTGGGTCCGACTTATACTTGTCCCTAATCAAGGATTTGAGTAATGGGAAAAATAGAGGTTTTAGGCATAGACTCATTGCATATTTTCTCGTCAGCCACAAAATTGTTGATTTTCTTTTACAAGGATCCTTTCTTTGTCTCCTCTGGTTCAGGATCATCATTCAGATCTGCTTCAATTTCTGATTCATTGGGTTCTTTTGTGCCAAGGCCTCTTTCGACTTCTGTTTTATTTTGCAACACCTCCTCATCTTGAACCTTGGGCTCATGGGAGGAAACTTTATCAAGACCCTTTTCCTCTTGGACATGCACAAGGGATTCATGAGATGGTTCTGGGCTTTCATCGTCGCTATTTATATGTATAAGTTTGCTGAGGGGATTAGGCGCTCGTGTTTCTATTGAAACCTGACCTGTTTCTGTTTGACTTGTCCTGTCCACATGGGATTTGACTGGTGATGTTGTAGATCCAGTGTTTCCTAACCTGTTGGTGTTCCCAAGGTCTATGGAATTAGGGTTACTCGAATCCATTGGGTTTCTTTCTTGGGTACCAGTTGGAAGTGCGGATATTATGATAAGGTTAGGATCATTGTGCATCCATTTCATTAGAAGCCATATTTTCTAGTACAAAAGTCCACCCATCCCCTGTGCAACTTGAAAGTCAGGGAAATCCCTGATTTGTACCAGGGATTCCTGATAAACTATCACCGCCTCGATGTCCTCTTGGGGATCTCCTATTCCTTCACCCAATTTAGATTATACAGTTCCTTCCTGATCCCTGAGAATTTCTTGAGTTGTCTACTCCAAATATGTCTCTTTCTCTTCCCAACTCATAGCTTTGAACCTAGTCGTTCGAGGATCAACCCTCCTTGATGCCACTTCATCCCAGTCTTGAGCGTTTTCGGTGAAAATTTCATCTTCGAACCAATCATGGGCATAAGGCCAATAGGATGATACCTGCAATGCATGTTGTAGGATCAGTCCCTTGGGATCGTGTTTTCGAAATCGGTTGGTGTGGAACTGGAATTCTAGTTGACTCAGCCTTTCTTTCTTAGCATGCGTGGTATCATTGACCACGTAGAAGACAATATGAAACCCATACAAAATGAAGGCCCACTTCTTGTCCTTTTCTAAAGTGGCATTGTATCCTTGCAGGATGGTCTGGTAGCAAATTTTCCCTAACACTAGTCATTCGGGAACATATATGGGTAACAAATGGGATGCCCTTGTGGCTCCGAAAACCCTTATGTAGGTTTCACACTCATCTAGATACCAATGACCCACTTTGAATATAACCTTTTTTGCTTCTTTTGATAGCCTAGGGCACTCTTTCCTGACCAACAAAAAATAGATACGTGCAATAAAATGGTCACAGATAAGAGCATAGGATTTTTTGTACTTGTTATCCCATAAGATGTTGAAGTATACATGGATGAGGAGCTTCAAGGAGTGCCAGTTCAAGTTCATTCCATAGAAAACGTTCCTGGCGCAGATGATGTCTAACAGATACGAGGCCATGTAGAAGGAGGGGGTTTCCCCCTCTTTTGGCGTACGAGCTTGTCTTATGCAGGTGCTCAACTATTTGGAGATGATGGCACCCCAATTGAATCTCGTTCCTGAAATGGCCACCATATAAGCTAGGGGCATCCAATCCTCTAAAAAATGGGAGCAATATTTCTCCCCATGCAACCTATAGAGAAGATCCATCAAGTATATGTATGGTTCCCTTAGATTGGTCATTGGGTACCAGCTGATAGTCCATTTCATGAATTTTTTGTATTCCCTCCACCATGACGCCATGATTTTGCTGGTATCATGTGATGCATAAAAACTCAGAATGAAATCAATGCTCAACTTTTCTTCCAACTCTCTGAGCTTGTAGTAACTCTGAACCTCTGATGGAAGGAAAACTTCGACTCATCCACCATTATCATCATTAATCAAACATTTATCTACATCGGTGTGGTCAATGAGCCACTTTAGGAGCTCAATGCAAGGAAACACCAGATTTTGGCTTGCCACCATGTGTAGATAATCCCTACATATGTTAGGGAGTACATCATCATTGAGCTTCCTTCTATTAGGATCGTTGAGAGGGGTATACTCAAGGGGTTCTTCTTTCTTTATATTATTAAACAATTCTTCCCAGCAAGGGAATGTTGTTTTGGCTCCAATGTTTGCCTCTGTGTCCCCGAAGGTCGAGGGTTGGATGAAGGCATTCTTGGTAGTTTTCTTAATGATAGGTATTGGTTTGGGGGTGAATTATAATTGTCTTGCAACTTCTGGGGAGTCCTCTCCTTTTTCTGGTTCTTGCAGATTTGGCACTCTTGGGGATTTCGTGGTGGAGGGTTTCTTCAGAGGCATTGTTCCTACAATTAAAACAACCTTTAAACTTGTGTACAAAGAAGAGCTGGGTTGAGAACATGAAAATGAAGAGTAAACCACCACGAGTGGATACATACATGTAATGCTTGCTAAGATAGTTGTCTAATACTCACCGAACTTTGGAAAAATTCTTCAGATTGTTATCCCTTCTCCCCTATTCATTCTGAACTCTTTGTCGTGAAAAATAGGATCACACAAAATGGCCTTGAAAACATATAACACGAGAGACACTATATGTCACATCAACCAATTAATATGAGTAATAAATGCATTTCAAAAATAAACTACCATCAATGCTCTGCAATTAAATTGTAACTGGTTGACTACGAAGGCGCAGAGGCAGATGCATTGTATCGAAAAATTTTAAACGATTTATTTTGATCCGCGCACGGATTAGCATCTAATGCACAATCCACAATTTTATTAACACCTTAAATGCGTTGTACCTAGCGAATCCGAGGGTTAAAATGTCTTATCATGTCGTGTCTTTCTGGCTTGGAGGTCAGGGATAGAAATTTTAAAAAAGTAAAATTAAAGTGTATTTTATTTCATAACTCCCCGATGCCGAAATCACACCGGGTGTCAATGGTCGGCGATACCACTCCTCTCCTTGTGCGATACTTAATTTTCTGTTTTTCTACCAAAGCCGAACAAATCGGTCTTCGACAATACTCCTACCGAAGTTTAATTGCAAAGAGGAAATACCTTTGTCTGTTGACGCCGATGAAGATCGGTGTTCAGCTATTTTAAACTTCTCCAACGATTTTCGTCACCTTTAATCTTTATCGATGTCAAACTTCTAAGCACGTTGGCGAAAGTTTTAGTTTGTTGATTTCTTAAGTAGTTGTTAAATACCCTTTAATGGTTAAGATGATTCTTTGTTGTATGTTCAAGAAAACTTAAAAAAAAAAATATGAAAAATAAACGTAGGTATTAGTTTCATACTGAAAGAGAAACAAACAATGCAAAGGATCAAGTGGTACCCAAAAGTAAAAAATGGACATAGACTTTTAGGGTGTGTTGAGTGCTCAACACCTCCTTTGTCTCCATTAAGAGAAAACGTTGTCTGAGTGGGTTTGGGACCCTTATATTGCTTGTTGTTGTGGCGAGGATGTTGCTTCTTGTGATTCTTGGGTTTATCTTTCTGCTGGGAAACTAAGGCTTTGTTGGAGGTACCTGCAGTGTTGATCACTCCAAGTTGTACAAGATTATCTTCCTCTCTAATAAAAACAACACAAAAGGACTCAAGAGTGGGTTTTTCATAATCTTTCCCTAGAGCCTCTCTCATGGTATAAAAGGTAGATACAAACATAGAATATGCACTACCTAGCTTAGAAAGAATAAGATAGATGCAACACTCTTCCTCCATTTTTATCTTACATTCTTCACATAAAATTATGAGTGTTTTAAACCTAGATAGATAGTCTCCAAGGAAAGAAAAATCACTTGGACTCAAGGTCAGTACTTTATTTTCTAACTGTTTTTCTTGAATAATATTGAGTTTACCAAAAACAGATTCAATCTTGTCCCAAGCTTCTTCGAGGTCATCAATTTCTTGGAGGTGGTATCTTAAATCAGGAGCGATGGAAATTCCGATTAGTCCACGTGATTCATCACTCCTATTAGCCCATTTGTTTTTCTTATCATCATCAGTGGGTTCCTTTTCCTTTCCCAAGGTAATCCGGTACAAGCCTTTACTTCTTAATTAATCTTCCATATGAGATTTCCATTGGAAGTAGTTGGTGTTGGTAAGAAAAACATTACTTGTAGAAGCCATATTAAATATGAAAATAACATGGATATAAAAACTAAAATTGATGTTTTGGATGGAAAGATATCAAAATGTTATGCGGTTTTAAAAAAAATGACACTCAAAATAGACTTTGGATGTGAGAGTTATGCCCTTTAAAAAAAAATAATAAACGGTAATCAAATGACCACGTTATAGTGTAAGCTACTTTATGAAGTGACCCACTTTTATAAAGAGAAGCAGGGATCACTTTTACAATGAAGTTAATTTATAATAGAAAAGTTGCATGCAAAATAAATAACTCTAAAATAAAATATTAAAACTACTTATAGTGATTGACTTATATACTTGAAGTGAAATACACTTTACAATTTTAACATGAAAATTTTCAAAAAAGGTAACAAAAGAGAGACTTGAACCGAAGATCTTACTTAATAAGAAAAATTTTAATCAAATGGTCTAGCAAAACATATTGTAACATTCAGAAGGAAGATTCTTGTTAACGTTGTTATTGAAGATGGCCTTGGAGAGTGTGCTAAAAAAAAACTCTTTTCACACAAGAAAACAATTTTGTTTCTCGATGACAACAAGGGTTAGATCTCGGTTAGCTTACCTGGAAGATGCACCTTTTCCTATTTGTTTCTGATTTTCCGAGATCGCATAGGACATGGGGAAAAGACAATACGCAGATCTGAACAAGTAGCAACCCGAAAACAAATAATATCAAACCGAAATAAAACCAAAATAAAACTTTGCAGAAATTTAAAAAATGCATATTCAAGCTTTATACCTCTGGATCTGACTGTAATGGTCGTATCTTGGGAAAACATAAAACTTTTCAAGTGAAACGAAAAGTATTCTTGACTAAAAGGAGTACTTCAGACATAATGGAATAGTCCTCTCAGCCCAAAAATGTACGCAAATGATAGAAAATGGAGATGAGACAACTCGGCTTCATGATCTCGATCTAGAACATGAGCGGGTCTTCAAACATGCTCTGATACCATGTTTGACAACACAAGTATTCCAACAGAGGACGAACACTTTAAGTAACCACTCACATAACTAGATCAAAGATCAACACACCGATGTTTTCACCTGGTAAAACCCCTACGGGGAAACATCCACGGCCCCAGCCAACACAGCCACTTGGAGAAGTTTATTAATGCAAAGAAAAAGATTATAGAGAGATTTTACAAGAGATTTTCTCACAATCAATCATCGACAAATGACCCTCCATGATCTTTAAATAGAGATCATGGACCAATCGGGTGTTAAGCCATGGATCAATGGCCATTAATATCGAGGAGAGTATGAACCTTCGGATCACTCTATGTTAGGAACATATCATGATCGTTGGATTTCCTATCTACAAATGCATATTAATGAATACTAAAGAAACACACTTTTATCTAATGACACATTAGACCAAGTAGATCTTAACTAACTCCTAAGTGTCTAAATATCCTAACATTTAAGCTACAAAGAGCTATCATTATGTGCATAAACCCGTGGTTGGGGATTCATACACGCACAAAATACAAGTGGTACTTAAGAACACATCTATTGGCCACCCTTGTAACCCACGTTGGTACCCCTTCGAGTGGTAGCACATCAAACAACACCTGTATATGGATTGACCTAGATCTCTTGAATCCCTCCATAGATAAACTGATTGGTCGCCTGACTCTTATAGTTCCACTGAGAACATCACTCGGGAAGATACTCTTTAGTACCTGGGTAGTCGGGTAGTACGACGAAGGGCACGGTATATCCTCTTTAGTTGGTGCCCTGAGATATTGGACATAGTACTATTGTTGGACCCCGCACGTATATTAGAGAGCCATAGCATAGGGAAAACCCTTGTCTGTAGAAACCTTGAATACCATAACCCTTGGGATGGAAACAAAAATAGAACATACAATATCTATTGTTGCACAACTGTGTCTCCTACATTCGGGTTGCAAAATTACTACACATTTCTTCTTGTTAATCATTTGGGCATTTCGTCACTGCAATATTCTTCATATCGAAGTATAACTCCACAGGATTTAAAAACAAGTCTGGATTCTATTGACACCATTATGTGATACATATACCACTAGATCCCTCTCTTCTCCCTTATCGCATTCATACCTATCATTTTCAGGAAAAAAAAATTCTCGTGGACCCGACCCCCTTCCAACACCCTTATTTGGGCTTTACCCCATTGGATTCCACTTGTCTCCCTGATTGTGGTGATACACTTCACCTATAACCCATTTTCTGTGTGGTCCCACCCCCCCCTTTTCGTGTTCCCTCTTCATCATGGTCCACACACATATCCAAGAATTGAAATCTCATTTCAATGCCTTGCTCTCTAATTTCAAAAAAACCCAACAAGAAGTGCCAATGTTTCCACTATCAATAAAAACATGCATTCCTCCATTGACGTGAAAATAGAGGACCTCAAAAAAGACCTCAAACAAGACCTTTCTACCCATATTGAATCCTTCCATACCCAATTTGTTTCCTTCACTACAATGATATGTGCTACGCTGCATATCCCTGTGGATCTCCCCTCATCTGACCCACCTTTTCAAATCGAAGGTGAAACTTCCTGTCATTCCAAGAATTTTCAGCCCCATCACCTTTAGTGTGACCTATGCCTTCTATGTGTGGATGTCACCAAATTTGATGGCTCGGATCCCACTAGCTGGGTAGCTCAAATGGAATATTATTTCTCTTTGTATGGCATTATAAATGAGTTGACCAAACTATGGTATGATGTTCTCTATCTAGATCAAGAATGTTGGCAATTGTGGCAATGGAGAAAAATGCCCGCCAAGGGTATGTGGCTTGGACACACTTTGTAGCATAGCTTTATGAACTCTTTGACACTGACACCAACCATTTAGTCTGTTTGACAAATTTGAAACAATCTGGCATAGTGGAAGACTTTATATCCTCTTTTGAGCGATTGGATTTCCATACAGAGTGCATGTATGATTCTTTTTTCCAATAATTTTTTATCAGTGTCCTCAAGGAAGATATTTGTGCCCATGTCCTCATGGCTCGGCCTCACATTTGGGTGGGCGCTACTAAAAGAGATAAGGAAGAAAAAAAATTGTGTCTTCTCAAAACCAAAAACCCTCGTTTATTCCTAACACTAAACCAGTCACTCCCACTCCTCCTTCTACTCCACTAAAGATCTAGAAATTGACCAGGGAAGAAATGGTTGAACGCCAACTAAAAGGCCCTTTTTATAATTGCGATGACAAATATTTTCCTTGGCACAAGTGTAAGGAACAAAATATTTTTATGGCCATCTTGGAGGATGTTTCAGAAGACGATGTTGAGGCTCCCCTTGTGGTCATGTCACCTGAACCCACTGACATCATCCCTCCCTTAGACCCTCTCGAGGTAGAACCGGTCATTTCCCTAACTTCTCTCCCTAGCTTCTCTACTCCCCAAACCCTCAATATAATTGGTTACATTGAGAATAGGAAGGTCATCATTCTTGTTGATAGTGGAAGAACCCATAATTTTATTTATCTTTGCATTTCCCAAGAAACTAATTGCTATATCCGTGTAGTCAATAATTTTCAAATCATGATTGCTAATAGTGGGTCCATGAAATGTGGAGGGTGTTGTGAAAATTTGCGGCTCCAAATTGGTCAGTACCACATGAAATTTCATATGTTTTCTATCAACATGGGTGGTTGTGACATTATGTTGGGTGCATAATGGCTAAGGACTTTGGGTCCCATTCTCATGGAGTTTAAGGAATTAACCATGCAATTGGACCAGGAGGGAAAACAATATAAGTTCCAAGGAATCACCCTCAATTCCTTGGAGATCATATGTTCCCATCACATGAAAAATATGCTAAAAAATGGTCATTATGGAATTATTGCACAACTCCATGTCATTCAAGCCACTGAGACACCCTCTATGTCATAAGACCTTCAATCCATCCTCTCTCAACATCAAGTGGTTTCTTCCACTCCCCAGGGATTTCCTCCTTCACGTGGTGTTCATGATCACTCCATTCCCCTTGTCCTTGGAAGCCTTCCTCTCAATATATGTTCCTATCATCATCCATTTTCCCAAAAAAATGAAATTGAGAAAATTGTTCAAAAATTGCTCAATGCTGGTGTTATTTTCCCTAGTGTGAGCCCCTACTCTTCTTTTGTGGTCATGGTCCTTAAGAAAGAGGGTTCTTGGTGCATGTGTCCTAACTTTCACGCGCTCAACAAACTCACCATTAAAGACAAATTTCCCATTCCTATCATTGATGACCTATTGGATGAATTGAGTGGTGCCCAGTTCTTTACTAAACTTTATCTTCATTCTGGATACCACCAAATACGTATGAATGAGGAAGACATTCCTAAGACTATATTTAGAACTCATGAGGGCCACTATGAGTTTTCGGTCATGCCCTTTGGCTTGTGTAATGCTCCCTCCACTTTCCAAAGCCCTTATGAATCATTTCTTTCATTATTTTATTCGTCATTTTGTTTTAGTTTTCTTTGATGATATCCTCATCTATAGTAAGACCTGGACAACCCATATTTCTCATGTGGATCGAGTTTTCCATCTAATATCTCATCACCAAATTTTCCTCAAGCAATCTAAATCTGCTTTTGGCACCTCAAAAGTTGAGTACTTGGGTCATCTTGTTGGAAAGGCCGATGTCAAGGTGGATCCTAAAAATATTGAAGCTATGCAAGATAGGCCTCACCTAAAGACTCTCAAAATCTTGCATGGATTTCTAGGTTTAACCGGTTATTATTGCAAGTTTGTTAATAATTATGGAAATATTTCAGAACCTCTCACTACTCTACTTAAAAAAAAATTCTTTCACTTGGACTCCAGTAGCTGCTCATGATTTTCAAACCTTGAAGATGGCCATGTGCAACACTCTAGTCCTGGCCCTTCCCAACTTCATAAATACCTTTGTCCTAAAATGTGATGCTTCTAGGAAAGGAATTGGAGCAGTCCTTATGCAAGAGGGTCGACCTCTGGCCTTTGCCAAGAAACAACTGTCAGAGCGACATTTGGGCAAATCAATCTATGAAAAGGAAATGTTGGCTATTATGCATGCCATAGATCTTTGGTGCCCTTATCTATTAGGGAAACACTTCCAAATTAAGACAGATCATCAAAGCCTCATGTATTTTCTAAAACAATTCCTTTCCTCCCCAAATAAACAAAAATGGGTGACCAAGATCTTTGGATATGATTATGAGATCATTTACAAGAAACGAAAAGACAATGTGGTTGTCGATGCACTTTCCAGAAAATATGAAGATGAAGGGTCCCTTTTTCTCTCTCCTTCATTGTACCAAATTGGCTCCAAGTTGTTCACCAGGAATTGGTACACAATCCCAAAAGTTCGCATCCGATACAACAATTGAATGCCAATTGTATAGTTTCCCTAGGGTACTATTGGCTCAATGATGAGCTTCAATACAAAGGTCATTTGTATTTAAGTAAACTATCAAAACTTAAATCCATAGTACTTTTAGAGCTTCATGCTACACCCACTGTTGGGCACTCAAGGTTTACCAAAACCTATGACCGGGTCAAACGTCCTTTTTTCTGGGATGGTATGAAATAGGACATTCATATTTTTTTGGTCGAATATGATGTTTTTCAATGCAACAAGGGTGAAATAGTCAAAGCTCCTAGCACACTACAACCGCTTCTAATTCCACCTACTATTTGGAGGGATATCTCTATGGATTTTATTGTAGGCTTACTTAAATTAGGCAATAAATCAATCATCATGGTGGTAGTTGATCGTCTTTCCAAGTATGCTCATTTTTATGCTCTTCAACACCCATTTACAACCTCCATTGTGGCTCAACTTTTCATGGATCAGGGCTTCAAGCTTCATGAAATGCCTCATTCTATTGTTTCTAATCACGAACCAACTTTCACCAACAATTTTTTGCAAGAATTGTGCATGCTACAAGGCACCCAATTGCATCTCAGTACAACTTATCATCCCCAGACTGATGGTCGAACTGAAGTTGTCAACAAGTGTTTTTAAACATATTTGAGGTGTTTTGCATCATAAAGGAAAAATAAGTGGGCTCAATGGTTACCAGTAGTTGAGTTGTGGTACAACACTTCTTACCATACAACTACCCACATGACTATTTTTGAAGCAGTATGTGGACAAAATCCACCTTTCGTTCTCTCATACTTGTCAGGTGTCTCGAATGTCCAGGCGGTTGACCAAACGCTTACAGTTCGAGAGGCTATTCTTTGTACCCTCAAAGAGAATTTGGTCATGGCCCAGAATTTCATGAAGAAACAATCATATCAAAGTAGCTATGAACGTCAATTTGCATAAGGAGATCAAGTGCTTCTTAGACTGCAACCTTACAAGTTGTTGAACCTCCCTTTTGATATCTCTAGTTACCCTATTTTTTTCTTTTGTCTTAACCAATTTTTCCATAGATGCATGAACCATTCACCTCTTATTGTGATTATTACATCCTTTATATAATTTTACATGTACATGAGGTAATATTCATTTAGTCATGATATATGTGGTTTATTAATGGTTATAATTGAATAATTAATGTTTAAATTCTTTCTAATTGATTTGATTAATTTAAGCAACATTCATGACATGATTTTACCTCATCCAGTACCAACTGTGATCGTTCTCTACCAAATGTTCTTATCTGGTACCAACTGTGCTAATCCAGTACCAACTGTGCTAGTCTAGTACCAACTGTGCTAGTCTAGTACCAACTGTGCTAGTCTGATACCAACATCCTATAGGATCGTGGTACTAGATTTGCACCTCGATTTTTATGCAAACAAAGATGAATCTCAAAATTCTAGGATATGGGTTTTTATCCTAGTATACCCTATTGAGTATAAAATGTTGTTGTCAAATATTATCTATGGTTTTGGAAATAAATAAAGTTCTTTTAGGAAAATTTATTAAAAATGCACAATTTTTCCCATAATTTTAGCAGAATATATTTCTAAAGTGTCGTATTGCGCCTCGATTTGTGTGCAGATGGGAGATGATCTTTAAAAATAGACAAATGGGTTTTTCCATAGCCTAGCCAACATGTATACCAAAAAATAGTTTGGAAAAATCATCTACTACCTGGAAGATACGAAGGGTTGTTTGAGGCCAATTTTCCTAAATTGCGCAATTTTTCAAAATTATAGGATCATGCCCATATTTGTGGAAAATGAATTTCCTTGATTAGATAATGGTTTTACTCGACATCTATTGATGGAAAATGGTTGTGATTTAATTTTTCATGGATTTTCTTGTCTAGAGACAAATTTGTAATGTAAAAAGTATATAAATTGAGTTATGGCTCTAAGGCAAGGGGAGTAATTGTTTTGCTGTAAGATTGGCTCTCGAAGGAGAGAAATGAAGTAAAGCATAGTTATGTTGTAAGTTTTGATTTGGAACAACTATGAATTGTATCTCCATTTTTATGAAGCAACTATATAACTTCTGTTATAGATTATATCTTTGTGTTTACACCTTATCTACTTTGAGTTATCTTAAAAGCTACCTTGTTGGTAAAACAAGGGGCCACTGACCCAACAAAGGCAAGTCTCTTTGTAATTAATTGTGAATATGATTCTGATTTCCTATGTGTGTGTGTGTGAATAGAGTATTTTCATATTTTGATTAAGCATTTAATTCCTTCTCTCAAATGTTTTAATGATACATTTGGTAGAAGGTCTTCTGGATGTATGGTAATTTTGAATAAGAGAGAGTTATGTATATAATATATCTGAGCAATGGTTTGACATATTTTTGTCAGTGTGGAAGGACAATTGTTTACTTTAAGATCTTTAATGTTCTGTCTAGACAAATGCTATAGTGTTGTTTCCATTCTGCATATCTAAGAATGGGTTAGATCTCTATCTTTCATTGTACATGAACCTGCAATGGAGCATCCTACCATACTCAACATTATTTCCTATAATTAATTAGGTTTCACTTTGCATATACAGGTACAATTAATACCTCCATCTCTCACATACATGCGCTTACAATGGAGTGTTTATACTCTGCCTGGTAGTTCTCTTAGATCAGTTAAGTTTCCATAATGTTAATGAGTGATTGTCTGGTTGTTACAGGAGATATAATCATAGCCCATATCTATCTTTCATGAGCCAAAAATGAGCAAGATATATCTCATGAACAAGAATTATGATTTATACATTTGTTGATCAATTTTTCTTTCTAGATTTTGAATTGTATGTGTGGAGTGTTATCCGAAAGATGTGAAACAAAGTGTTTAGTTTCATAAGTAGTTTTCTTACATAGAATATATTTAGCAGACATATTTAAACCACCTGTTGCCTTCACATATAGTGTAAAAACTCTATTGATTACGAATCTCGATCGATAATTTATGTTTGGTAACATATTATGAATATAATTGCACCAACATTTTGGCGTCGTTGTCGGGGAGTTGTAAATGGTAATAGGTAGTATTTGAATTAGATTTATTTAATGGTTTTGGATTGGTTTTATGCATGAAGTAAGGGTGGAGAGACGACGGTAAGATGTGAGGGAAGAGCCCACGCATCCATTGTAGTGATGTTTCTCCAAAGTTAGGTTGTCCTCTCCCTTTCATCCAAAAGTTTTTTTCTTTTAATGCAAGTTTGTTTTTCCTTATTTTATGAAAAAGTGTTCTTTTATTTATGCAAATTTAGTTTTATTTATGATGAGATAACTTGTGAGAACTGATAACTTAGTGATAACAGGGTCCCAATAATGCAAGGAGTTCAAGGTTTGTGTGTTTTATTTTTGCAAATAGTTTTATTTTCTTAGTTATAAAATTCACATTTGATGATAAATCATTTTTGGGGTGTTGTAAGAACCCTTGAGTACTAATTTGTGTTGGGAGACATGGATCATAAATTGGATAAAGTAATTCATGGATGATCAAGAGCTTGAAGAATGTTTCTCCAAGAACTTTCTCACATTCTAGCAGCAGCTAGGATATCCACCTCTCAGAAAGATAATATCTTAACAACTCAAAATAATTTAATTGTCTCTCCACAGGAAGATTTAGAAGTCCCTTCATATTCCTCTTGTCAATTTTTTGAGTAGACTAAAGAATCATGGCTATAATTCAATGAAGAGAAGCCATTGGAACTTGATATTGAGGATTTCATAGCATGCCTCTCAGCAGATCCTATATGTACTCCAAAGACCAATCATCTTGAAGAAGATACTTTGTGTAGCATGGAAAAGGAGGACATGTTGTGTGACCTAAACAAAGAAGGGAAACAAGAATATCTTGATCCTATTGAAATATGGTTCCAATTAGTTGTCAGGTCACACTGCTCTTTTACTTTTCATTATCGTTTGATTTCATCATCAAAGCAGCTGGTCCTTCATACTCTGATATGCATTAAAATTTATCTTTTAAACCCGAGTATGAATATATTTCTAACCTTGTTACGTGCATGGCTTCACTAGAAGTATTCTTATACTTGAAGGACACTTTCTTTTGTTCAATTAGAGTAGGACAAGTAAATAAATAAATAAATGTTGCACATAAGTGTAATGCAACCTATCTTTCATACTTTACATACATGGGAATGTTAAAAGATAATAAAGAAATCGGTTTAATATCTTTTGTTCCTATAGTAGATTTCTTTCTAAAAGTTATGATAATTTTGTTTGGAATTTTATGAGAAGGTATTCTCTTCATCCTCTGAATACACACATAATACTAGAAGGGTTTCAAAAGTAGAGAAGGAATCCTTGTCAATGGAAGATAACACTTAAGGGATTGCTTCATGACCTATTTCTTCAAATTTCTTCTTTTTCCTTAAGTTGTTAAAAAAATGCATTTGTGCTTTATCCTTACCTAGCTATTTTAAGAACACTATTTCACAAGGATGATCAATTAATTGATCTTTTTAATAGAGATTAAAACTGAATGTTAATTCCAAACTATTGTATTCATAACTAATAATTCAATTTTTGACATTTTCCTTGAATTTTCTATTTGTAAGTATGAATAAAAATCTAATTTCAATCATTTCTATTGGTTTTTTTTTTTGCAGATGTTTTCAATCCTCTAAGGAGCCTTTTTTTAGAATCTCACATTATTTGTACGAGGCCATGCAAAACCTCAGGCATGGGGGAGTGGCTATTGAGACCTTCATATTCTTTTGCAATTTCCATCCGAAAGGCCAAATAAACATGTTCAGTGTTGCAATTTGATAGTCATTTCCATAATTCTAGTACCATTCTGTTTCGATAATGCTAAATTATGTTCTGGTACTACTTTGTTTCAATACTGTAGAATTTTGTTACGATACTTATCTATTATGGTATTTTTCTATTCTGGTACTAGTAGTATGCTCACTATAAGACAACAAGAATGAAATATACCATGTGTAATTTTATTCATTTATCTAGCCTTGGTAGATTACTTATAGAAAGTGAGCCTAATGGAGTTTTCTTTAAGTTTTTCAGACTCCTAAAAATTTAGAACATCGATGAGTAGGAACTGGCCTGGGATCGAGAAAAATCTACGGGACAATAGATGGAGTTTTCTTTAAGTTTTTTAGACTTCTAAAAATTGAAAACACCAACGAGCAGGAACTGGCCCGAGCTCAAGAAAAATCGATGGGCCAGTAGATGAAGTTTTCTTTAAGCTTTTCAGACTCCTTAAAACTTAAAACACCCATGAGCATTAACTGATATGGGATCGAGAAAAATACACATAAAAATAGTATTTAGGTTTATTTTCTCATAAAATGGAAGTGGCAACATAAGCAATGGTTAGTTTGGTTCCAAAAAGAGTAGGTTACGACATCTCAAAAGGAGGTTGCCCAGCTACATTTTCTTTCTTGTTATAGAGATTGGAACCCAATCATTTTATGACACTTCCATTCAAATTTCAACATTCTTACATCAGTGTGTTGATTATAGTTTTTCCATCATGATACTTCAACAAAACAAATTCATATGTTTCTTCCTGCAACAACATTAATTGCTAGCATATTCTACAACTTGATACTCAAAGTATGCAAGCCACAAGGAGAATCCTACAAATTCTAGTTTGCAGAATACATCTTTAGATACCTCATCAAATTTTCATCTTGTACTGAAGAAACAATTTTATGTGGTTCTCTGATACTAAGCCCGTGGTGGTTCAGTACTAAGCCTATGGTCCAGTACTAGTGGTGGAATTTTGGTAAAATTGTTCTATACATGATATTTCCCTTGTTTAACAAAGCACACTTCAGGTAATGGAGGTACGAGTTGGTTATTACATTCTTTCCATTAAGGATTATATAAATTATGTGCTAAAATGTTTGGTTATTTTCATGTACAGTTTCCATCTTAAGCTATCAATATCACCATCATTATTTCTTTAAGCGAAACTTCCATGTGTATTCCACTCTTGTTTTCTAAGATTACCAATGCATCAATCCTATTATCACTGAATTCATTTGTGAAGTGGATGTCCTCATGAATGAGTAAAAATAATTCATCTCATCACTCTGTTTTTGCCCCCTGTTACTTATTTTTGTTTTCATGTTTCAGTACTAAACCCTTTCCCCGAGCATTAATGTTACACTACATCCGTTGGAGACCTGTTTTAATCCCAACATGGGGGTATATCAACATGAACCCGTGTTTCAATTTTATAGAGAAAACAAGGAATATCATTCATGCAATGAGAAGTTTGAAAGGACCAACCTTTCGGAAAAATTCAAGGGCCACCATGATGGAATGTCTCATGCATTTGATTAGAGGTGCGATGGAGAAAATGTTTTGTTGGGAGAAATCAAGTTGAAGGTAACATAGGCCACCATAGCAGAAGCTATGATCTTACCATCTGCAGGTGAAATTGAAGCAAGAAATCGACGAGTATAAATTTTTACACGGATATATCAACAATGAAAATGCAAAATTGAAGGAGCATAAAAGGAAGTTACAATTTGAACATGAAGAGGTCTTTGCCGAATAAAGTTCTACATCTGATACAATATACAAGAGTAATAGAAAAGGAGATTAAGGGTGAAGTGTCAAGTTTCAACATTTTTAAATCAATAAATTGATGTTGAGTCATAACAGAGATAGTATCATTTTTGAGATTTTGGAGATCCAATTTTGATATTTTTGCATGAGGACATGCAATGATTTGGGCATGGGGTAATGTTGGGCCTCCCTTTTGATATCTCTAGTTACCCAATTTTTGTCTTTTGTCTTGACCAATTTTTCCATATATCCATGAACCTTTTACCTCGTATCCTCATTATTACATCCTTTAGCTACTTTTACATGTACATGAGGTAATATTCATTTAGTCGTGATTTATGTGGTTAATTAATGGTTAGAATTGAATAATTAAT
The DNA here is from genome assembly GCA_000966675.3 of Picea glauca. Lineage (NCBI taxonomy): Eukaryota > Viridiplantae > Streptophyta > Pinopsida > Pinales > Pinaceae > Picea > Picea glauca. The sequence continues at coordinate 326,449 of JZKD02S0056517.1, read as the reverse complement.
GTTTAAATTATTTCTAATTACTTTGATTAATTTAAGAAGTATTCATGACACTATTTTACCTCGTCTGGTACCAACTATGCTCGTCTAGTACCAAATGTTCTTATCTAGTACCAACTGTGCTATTCCAGTACCAACATCCTACAGGATTCTGATACCAGATTTGCACCTCGATTTTCATGTAGATAAAGATGAATATCAAAATTATGGGATATGGGTTTTTCTCCCAGTATATCCGATTGAGAAGAACTCGGTCCAGTTTCAAACATTCTCCATGGTTGTGGAAATAAATAAAGTTATTTGAGGTGAATTTATTAAAAATACACAAAATTTTCCAGAATTTTAGCAGAAGCTATTTCTAAAGTGCCATATTGTGCCTCGAGTTGTGTGCGTATGGGAGATGATATTTCAAAACAACCAAATGGGTTTGTCTAGAAACCATCCATATTGATGACCCAAAAAGGGTTTGGAAAATACATCTATTACCTGGAAGATACGAAGGGTTCTCTGAGGCCAATTTTCCTAAATTGTGCAATTTTTCAGAATTTTAGGATCATGCCCAGATTTGTTTAAAATGCATTTCCTTGATTAGATAATGGTTGTACTAGACCTCCATTGATGGAAAATGGTTTTTATTTGATTTTTCATGAATTGTCTTGTCTAGAGCCAAATTTGTAAGGTAAAAAGTATATAAATTGAGTTATGGCTCTAAGGCAAGGGGAGGAATTGTTATGCTGTAAGATTGGTTCTTGAATAAGAGAAATGAAGTAAAGCACAATTATGCTGTAAGTTTTTCTTTGGAACAACTTTGAATTGTATCTCCATATTTATGAAGCAATGATATAACTTTTGTTATATATTATATGTTTTTTTTTACACCTTCTCTACTATAAGTTATCTTAAGAGCTACCTTGTTGGTGCAGCAAGTGCCCACAGACCCAACAAAGGTACATCTCTTTGTAATTAATTATGAATATGATTATGATTTCCTTTGTGTGTGAGTGTGGAAAGAGTATTTTCATATTTTGATTAAGCATTTAATTCCTTCTCTGATATGTTTTAGTGATGCATTTGGTAGCCTATCTTCTGGATGAATGGTAATTTTGAATAAGAGAGAGTTGTGTATATGAGATCTTTGAGTAATGGTTTGACATATTCGTGTGAGTGTGCAAGGAAAATTATTTACTTTAAGTGATTTAACGTTCTGTCTAGACATTTTCTATAGTGTTTTTTCCATTCTGCATATCTAAAAACGGTTTGGATCTCTACCTTTCACTGTACAGGAACCTGTAATGGAGCATCCTACCATACTCATCTTTATTTCGTAGAACTAATCAAGTTTCATTTTGCATATACAAGTACAAATAATACCTCCATCTCTCACATAAATGCACTTAGAATGGAGTGTTTATACTCTTCCCGATAGTTATTTTAGCTCAGTTAATGAGATAGAATCATAACCCATATCTATATTTCATGAGCCAACAATGAGAAAGATATATCCCCTAAAAAATAATTTTGAGTTATGCATTCGTTGATCAATTTTGCTTTCTAGATTTTGAATTGTATGTGTGGAGTGTTATTTGAAAGGTGTGAAACAAAGTGTTTAGTTTCATAAGTAGTTTTATTACATAGACTATACTTAGAAGGCACAATTAAACCACATGTTGTCAGCACATATAGTGTAACAAATATATTGATTATGAATACCATACGATAATTTATGTTTGGTAATGTATTACGCATATAATTGCACCAACATTTTGGCGTCGTTGCACCAACTGTAATAGGTAGTATTTGAATTAGATTGCTTTAATGGTTTTGGATTGGTTTTATGGATGACCTAAGGGAAGAGAGAAGATGGAAATACATGAGGGAATATCCCACTCATCCACTTTAGTGGGGTTTCTCCAAATTTAGGTTTTCCTCTCCCTTTCATGCATAAGTGTTTTTCTTTTAATGCAAGTGTGTTTTTCCTTATTTTATGCAAAATATTTTTTTATTTATGCAAATTTAGTTTTATTTATGATGAGATAACTTGTGTGAACTGATAACCTAGCGAAAGTAGGGTCCCAATAATGCAAGGATTTCAAGTTTGGTGTGTTCTATTTTTTCAAATAGTTTTAATTTCTTAGTTTTAAAATTCAAATTTTTGATGATAAATAATTTTTGGGGTTTTGTAAGAACCCTTGAGTACTAATTTGTGTTGTGAGACAAGGATCATCAACCAACTAGATTAATTCACGGATGATCAAGAGCTTGAATAATGTTCCTCAAATAACTTTCTCACATTCTGGCAGCAGTTGGGATATGCACCTCTCAGAAAGAGCATATCTTGGCAACAGTAAATAACTTATTTGTCTCTCCTCAAGAAGATTTAGAAGTCGCTTCATATTCCTCTTGTCAATTTGTTGAGGAGGCTAAAGAATCGTGGATAGAATTCAATGGAGAGAAAACATTGGAACTTGAGGTTGACAATTTCTTATATGTACTCCAAATACCAATCATATTGAAGAAGATACTTTGTGTAGCATGGAAAAGGAGGACATGTTGTGTGACCTAAACAAAGAAGGGAAACGAGAATATATTGATCCTATTGAATGATGGTTCTAATTAGTTGTCAGGTCATACTACTCTTTTACTTTTCATTATTGTTTGGTATCGTCATCAAAGAAGCTGGTCCTTCATACTCTAGTATGCTTTAAAATTGATCTTTTAAACCTGAGTATAAATATATTTCTAATCGTGTTACACACATGGCTTCACTGGAAGTATTCTTATACTTGAAGGACATTTTATTTTGTTCAATTAGAGTAGGATAAGTAAATAAATAAATAAATGTTGCACATATGTGCAATGCAACCTATCTTTCATACTTTTCATACATGGGAATGTCAAAAGCTAATAAAGCAATCGGTTTAAGATCTTTTGTTCGTATAGTAGATTTCTTTCTAAAAGTTATGATAATTTTGTTGGGAATTTTATGAGAAGGTAATATATTCATCCTCTGAGTGCACACATAATACTAGAAGGGTTTCAAAAGTAGATAAGGAATACTTGTCAATGGAAGATAACACTTAAGGGAGTGCTTCATGACCAATTTCTTTTAATATCTTCTTTTTCTTTAAGTTGTTAAAAAAATTGCATTTGTGCTTTATACTTACCTATCTATTTTAAGACCACTATTTCACAAGGATGATCGATTAAGTGATATTTTTAATAGAAATTAAAACTGAATGTTAATTCCAAACTATTGTATTCATAACTAATAATTCAACATTTGACATTTTCCCTCAATTTTCTATTTGTAAGCATGAATAAAAATCTAGTTTCAAATAGTTCTATTGTTTTTTTTTTTTTGCAGATGTTTGCAACCCTCTAGGAAACCTTTTTTTAGCATCTCACATTGTTTGCATGAGGCCATCAAAAACTTCAAGCATGAGGGAGTGGATGCTAAAACCTTCATATTATTTTTCAACTTTCTTCGGCAAGGACAAATAAACATGTTCAGTGGTGGAATTTGATAGTCATTTCTAGAATTTGGTATTGTTCTGTTCCAATACTGTAGAATTATGTTTTAGTAATTCTCTATTTCGATACTGTAGAATTGTGTTCTGGTACTGCTCTGTTTTGGTACTATTCTATTCTGGTACTAGTACTATGATCACTATAAGAAAATAAGAATGACATCTACCATGTGTAAGTTTATTCCTTTATCTAGCCTTGGTAGATTACTTATGGAAAATGAGCCTAATGGAGTTTTCTTTAGGTTTACCAGACTCCTAAAAATTGCAAACATTGGCAAGCAACAACTAGCCCAGGCTCGAGAAAAATCCAGAGGACAGTAGATGGAGTTTTCTTTAAGTTTTCCATACTCCTAAAAATTGAAAACTCCGGCAAGAAGGAACTGGCTGGGACTCTAGAAAAAATCACAGGATAGTAGATGGAGTATTCTTTAAGTTTTCCAGACTCCTTAAAACTTAAAACACTGGCGAGAATTAATTGATATGGGATAGAGAAAAATCCATAGAACAATAGTAGTTAGGTTTATTTTTTAATAAAATGGAAGTGGCAACAAAAGCAGTGGTTAGTTTGGTTCCAAAAAGAGGAGGTTTCGACATCTCAAAAGGAGGTTGCCCAACTACATTTTCTTTCTTGTTACAAAGCTTGAAACCCAATCATTTTATGACACTTCCATTACAATTTCAACATTATTACATTACTGTGTTGATTGCAGTTTTTCCAGCATGATACTTCAACATAACAAATTCATATGTTTATTCCTGCAGCTACAATCATTGCTAGCATTTTCTACAGATTGATACTCAGAGTATGCCAATCATAAAGAAAAGCCCAAAAATTCTAGTTTGCAGAATACATCTTCAAATACCTCATCAAATTTTCATCTGGTACTAAAGAAACAATTTTATGTGGTGGTCTGGTACTAAGCCTGTGGTTCGGTACTAGTGGTGGAATTTTGGTAAAATTATTCTATACTTGATATCTCCCTTGTTTAACAAATCACACTTCAGGTAATGGAGGTACGAGATGGTTTTTACATTCTTTCCATTAAGGATAATATAAATTATGTGCCAAAATGTTTGGTTATTTTCATGTATAGTTTCCATCTTAAGTTATCAATATCACCATCATTATTTGTTTAAGTGCAACTTCCATGTGTATTCCACTCTTTTTTTATAAGATTACCAATGCATCCATACTATTTTCACTTAATTCCTTTGTGAAGTGGATGTGGTCATAAATGAGCAAAAATCATCCATCATGTCACTCTGTCTTTTCCCCTTGTTACTCATTTTTGTTTTCATGTTCCAGTACTAAACCCTTGCCTCGAACATTGTTGTTACACTACATCTGTTGGAGACCTGTTTTAATCCTGACATGGGGGTATATTGACATGAACCTATGTTCCAATTTTACATAGACACCAAGGAGTATCAATTAAGCAAGGAGAAGTTTGAAAGGACCAACCTTTCTGAAAAATTCAAGGGCCACCATAATGGAATGTCTCATGCATTTGCTCAGAGTTACGATGGAGAAAATGTTATGTTGGGAGAAACCAAGTTGAAGGTAGCAAAGCACACCATAGCAAAAGCTACAGGCTTACCATCTATAGGTAAATTGAAGAAACAAATCGAGGAGTATAAATTTTTACACAGATATATCAACAATGAAAATGCACAATTGAACATAATCAGAGGTTACAAGATGAACATGAAGAGGTCTCTACCAAATAAAATTATTCATATTATACAATATACAAGAGTAATAGAAAAGGAGATTAAGGGAGAAGCCTCAAGTTTCAATATTTTTAAATCAATAAATCAATCTTCAGTCACGACAGAGATAGTATCAGTTTTGAGATTTTGGAGATCCAATTTTGAGATTTTTGCATGAGGACATGCAACGATTTGGGCATGGGGGAATGTTGGGCCTCCCTCTTGATATCTCTAGTTACCCTATTTTTTTCTTTTGTCTTGACCATTTTTTCCATATATGCATGAACCATATTCCTCTTATCCTCATTATTACATCCTTTAGCTACTTTTACATGTCATGAGGTAATATTCATTTAGTCATGATTTATGTGGTTTATTAATGGTTAGAATTGAATAATTAATGTTTAAATCCTTTATAATTACTTTGATTAATTTAAGAAGCATTCACGACATGATTTTACCTCATCTGGTACCAATTGTGCTCATCTGGTACCAACTTCTCTTATCTAGTACGAACTATGCTAGTCTGGTACTAGCATCCTACATGATTCTAGTACCAGATTTCCACCTCGATTTCTGTGAAGATAAAGATGAATATCAAAATTATGGGATATGATTTTTTATCCTAGTATATCCTATTCAGTATAATTCCGGAAATTTTCAAATATTCTCCGTGGTTTTGGAAATAAATAAATCTCTTTGAGGAAAATTTATTAAAAATACACAAATTTTCCCAGAATTTTAGTAGAAGATATTTCTAAAGTGCCATATTGCACCTTGAGTTGTGTGTCGATGGGAGATGATCTTTCAAAACATACAAATGGGTTTGTATAGAATGTTGGCATTTTTTACAAGAAGTGTGCTTGTCATTGATGGCCAGAACAACAACGAAACCAAGCCTTGCATAAGAATCTGTTGCAAGGAGTGCACCGATCCATAATTCGGCTAAGTATCGAAGGGTGTCTTTAAGAAGTCATGAGAGAAGAAGATGAGAAAGATTAGAAGAGATAGCGGTTTCTAGAAGTGCAGACAAGAGACTGACTCATAGGAGGAGCAAAGGTCGAGACCCTTGAACACTTATAAAACCTTCTAAGTCAGAGAGATCAAAATCTCAGGAGGAAGAATGACAGTGGTTGTTGGATCACCGATATAGAGGACCAGCAACCATCCGATCAAACCAAGGTGTGTGAGCTTTATCACCTTGCACACGCAGCAGAGGGAGCTTGCTAAATTTCTTAAGTCCCGAATTGTTTTAGGGTCATCCATCATCGAGGAGGATGGGTCACATGAGATACACAACTCTAGAAGTTTGTGGATGAGGAGGAGGTGAAATAGTCGAAGTAGATTCTGATTGTCAATCACCAAGAGGTACATGTCAACAAATGAATAACTTTGGGGAAATCACTTCGAAAGTTTGAGTTGAAAATTGAAACTCATGAATTCTGGACAGCCGGAGGATATCTGGACCATCAAATCCAGAGAGACACGTGGCACCAGATTGTGGACTCCAAAGAAATCTATTCAAGAGGTTTTCAGTTGAGATTTGAAACTCTTTAAGCCCAAAGATCCGAAGAATCGAAGAAAATCTCGATCGTCTGATCATCTGAAGTATATCTCAGTCATCAGATCATCTGGAGTAAATCTCAAGCATCGGATCATCCAAGGTGGATCTGGGCCATCTGATCCAGAAGGGACGTGGTGTAAATATGTGGATTTTAGGTAAAGGCCCAAAGTAATCCTCAACTATCTGATTCAAGAGGACACATGACAGAATCCCACGTACTTCGAGGGGAAGTGAAGTTTTAGATTTCAGATCTCAAAACTCCAGAGACCCGAAGGCGATATCAAATGTTGAGTGAGGAAGGGCCCACATGACCATTGATCTAGTTGAAAGCTAAAATCCTTGAAGCAGAGGCAAATTTGTTGATTGAGAAGGACAAGTGTTTGCATATCATCGAATTTGGAAGATTCATGTATGAAAGAAAGGAAAGTTTGACACTTGAGAATTCTGAAGTCTAAAATTCTGAAACAAATCACCGTTGTTGATTTGAAAGAGGTCGTATTTGATCCGTAGGGTTGAAGGTGATAGATATGAGTTGTCAATTCAAAAACACCATCAAGATCGTGAGATCGATGGTCTAGTCTCATTGTGGGGATTGAAAGTGTGCGAACTTTAAAAGTTTGAGGGTGGGCCACAATCGAAACCACAGTTTTGGAGAAAGGACATGTGGAGACTCAAAGTAAATTGTGGGGTGAAACATAGTTTGATCCAAACCACCTTTGGACGCACCCACAATCGTATAGTCACGTGAGATAATCGCCCAAGGTCATATCGAAAAATGGAGCTAGTGCTTGGTATACCGAGATCGTGAAGAGACTTTTGAACAAGGATGATTTTAAGGATGGAAATTTATTTTTAAATGTAGAAACCTTAGCGAATCTTACTGATCCTTCATATGCCAACTAT
>JZKD02S0056517.1:299361-318698 GCA_000966675.3 Picea glauca | reverse complement strand
TTTGTAAAAATATTCAAATTTCTAAGGATTTTATATAGTTTTTATAAAATTTTGGCGATTTTTAAGGTAAAATAATTTTATCTTATAGAATTTGGGTGAATCATTATTAAAATAACGAATCTCATTTTTGGAAAAACCATGGAAAATTAGCCCATGAGGGAAATTTAGCCCTTAAAATCATCCATGCTTTTGAATAGGTCACCACCGGTGGTCACGTAAAGGAAGGGGCTTAGAAGCCAATGAATCCAAAAACGACTGACTGTAACTGCCATAGAAGACGAAGAGTTGTGACTGATAGAGAAGCCACAAAATATCATAAAAATGACCACTAATGATGAACATATTTAGAATAACCACCAAAGAAGATGAAGAGCTACAATGATGATCATGCAGAGGACTCGACGTGAGAGAGACCTGTAGAACAGAGAAGAGTGTGTGCTTTTTCGATAGTTAGGCATGTGGGAAGAAATAGACCGGGTGCATGACCTGAAGGTAAGACGAGAGGTGCAACGTATAGTATGCAGAGGCAACACAGAGCATAAAAGGTAGAAGATAAGCTAAACAGGGGTGGTGCTTATGATGAACAAGAGCATAGCATAGAAGAAGAAAGAGGCAGAAGTGGAACAAAGCATAGAAGTTGATAAAGGCAGAGGAGACATGGAGTTGTAAAAGACAATATCAGAGATGGAGAAAGTAAGTAAAGTTTTATAAGATTCAATCAGGGTGGTAGGGTGGTGTTAGGGAGGATTGTAGTCCTCTAAATTCTAGTTAGTGCTAGAATATATTATGGGAATTGGTACTTCCATCTAGTTGGTGCTAGAGAAACCTGGGAGTTGGTGGTTCCACCTAGTTGGTGCTAGAGAAATCTGAGAGTTAGTGCTCTCTACAAGTTGTAGCATTCTATTAGAGGTTGTAGCCTCATATTTGATTTGTTTCTCAAATACTATGATGTACATGAAGGTTGGAGCTTGATTGACATTCGAAGAAGAAGATGTTTTCTCCCTTGATGGGTTTCCTCATGAAAATATGTGTCTCTGTGTATTCTGTGTGATTGATCAAATATTGTATATATATGCATGTTAAGTTATCAGTAAATCATTAAATAATAATCTATAAAGATTCAGAAAAGAATGAGAAAAGTTTCAAGCTTATATTATAACTCATTCACCCCCCCTCTCAGTTATATTTCCAACAAATGGTATCAAAGTCGATGCCATTGATCAAAGGTAGATCCATAATCTTGAAAATGACTAGTCATGAAGGGAGTTCAACTAATAGAGCCCCTCTGTTTGATGGAACATTTGTTTCCTTCTGGAAAATAAGGATGAGAACATATTTAATGTCTTTGGGTGTTGATGTTTAGGTTGTCGTTGAAACTGGATATGTGAATCTTGTAGTCTTGGCCTCAAAAGATGATAAGCTGGAGTTTAGATTTAATGAAAAATAAATGAATGCCATCCTTAGTGGACTTGCACAAGCTGAGTTTGTCAAAGTCATGCATTTTGATTCAACAAACGTTATGTGGGACAAGATGATAAGTAGTTATGAAGGTGTTAGTAACATTTTTCGTCCGAGGCACAAGAATCTTCAGGATTGCAAGTGGCGCGAGGAGCGTTGGGCGCAACTCATAGAAGAAATCTATTTTGGGCTTAAATCAAGCGAGCGGGCACTTCATTCTTCTGTGGCAAGAATTCATCGACAGAGTAGAGCAACGGTTGATGGGTTATTGCAGCTAACCGAGTCACGCTAAGTATGGCGTAGAAGGGTTTTCAAGGGGCATAAATCGTGATCAGTGAAAGCGCAGTAGTTATTTCTCGAACTTGGGGTTCATAAGTTCAGAGGGAAAACTATTTCTTTTAGTTGCGTGAGATTGCGAGTTACTAAAAATACCCAGAGGCCAGGGTAAACCTTCGCTGACCATCGCGTCTTGGGACATCATGAGGGGAGAATGCCAAATTTTGATACTCTAGCTCACGAAGCCACAAGTTTCGAAAGGCATTAGTACTTGGGCTCTAGCCGATGGTTACATGCAGAGAGCGCTGACCAGAAAGGGGGCCCGACCCGTATCGCCATCTCGGGGATTGAGAGTTTAGAAAAGGCAGCTGAGTGTCTTTGACCCATGAACTCATGAATCAAAAAAGGGAAAGAACTTTTAAAGTTGGTCCCACCATAGCGTCGGGTGAGTCTTAGCCGTCCATTCGAAGCAGACACCAGGCGTGGGATTAGGCTCCCAGCCTTTTCTCCCATCGTGGTTTCGAAGCACAAAAAACAACTCCATCATATCCTGATACGGGAAGTAGCGAGAGCATTCAGGACCTTGGGCCCACAGGAGCGTCGGGTGAGTTCAAGACTGTCAGATCTCAAAGGGACACGTGGCACCAGATGAAGTCGTCTCGGCGTTTCGCCCATCGCGATTTCAAAAACAGGGATTAGATCCTTCCCATTTGCAAACGCCGAAAGCACCTCGGGGAAAATCACATGGTCACAATCTGTGGTCACTTGGGAAAAGAAAGGAGCCAAAGGCATTAGGGAAAGTCACCAAAAGGATCATCATGATCTCCATGCACCATTTGATGCAATCTCGATCCTGGTTTTCGCTTGGAGTAAATGAAGGAAAGAGCGGGTGGTTGAAACCTCCTTTCATTCATTGAATGTGGGGAATGGAGGGTCTGGAAAGTAGTCTACTCAAAGGGGGCCTTGTGTACCTATTTTTCCAAGGATCCATGCCGAATTCTTTGAATAGACAGAAAAGTCTGCAAACACTAGCTCAACACTTAATGGCTCAGCTACCTTCCTTACACAAGCCATGCGCAGTTAAGGTGGCACTCGAAGAAAGATATCAGTACGAGTTTGACTAAAGGGACACCAAGCCTTGGGTGACTGGACATGCCTCTGTGAGAGGAATTTTCCTGAGTATATAGACTTAGTCTTTGTATTTTTTAGTCTATCGATGGTTGAGCAAAGCTCTCGATTGTAAAAGTTTTGATGAAGCATTGGTCGCTCTAGTTAATATAGAAGGCATTGGGGATTTCTTACTTTATGGATGTCAGCCTCTTTTCCATCTCTTTGTTTATTGTGTTAGAAAAAATCGTAATTGGAGGATCCAGTCGATTTGTAGCTATTATAGGATGATGTAGGTTGGATCACTGTAACAGTTGCATTGTTTCTAATCGGTTCCTGTGATTTTCTTAGCGCTGAACGACTCGAAATTGGAGGATCCAGTCGAGTCACCCCTCAGTTTCTTGAAGCTCTGGGCCAAGAGGATCTTGGCTTCTGATTTTTTCATCCTCAAGCTTCTGAAGGCCTGTTTCCCAAAGCATTCATGCTCACCCTTCTCTCAAGTCTTCCATCTACCACCCTTTAATCCATTTACTTACGGAAGTTGGATCAAGACCTCCCTTGTTTTCTACATGACAGGCCCAGTTTCCTGAGTTAAATCCATATCATCTTGAGCCTTTATCCATTTGATCACCCCATTTATTAAAACATGTTATAAAAAAACGATGGGCATTGGGATCTGCTCCCGCAAGAAATCCAGGAGTGATTTCTGATGCTAACATTTCTGGCGCCGTTGCTGGGGACGAAGTTGAAAATTTTCCCCGGGATTGAACAACATTGAACCTCTGATTCCGAAGGTGCATCGGTTATCAGAGCCTTTGAAGATTTCTACTGTGCACCTGGTGACTCCATTGTGATGACTCTGCTAGGGAGAACTTGCTCTATTAATTGTGGCTTTCAGAGGCAGACACACGCGGTCTCATCCACAACTGCCTCTAGCTACACCTGAAACTAATCTGGAGGTGGTTCTCAGAAAAGGAAAGAACTCTGAAGATGAAGCTTCCATCGCCAAACCAAGTAATCCGCCATATCCTTCTGTAGGAACTCCATTTTCTCCTCCTCAGTTTCTCAATAGGCCTCCTTCAGAGGTTTCCTATTTCTGGAACTTCGGGAGTGTTCCTGCTGAGTTTTCCCCTCCTGGTCTGGGATTGGAGGGAGGAACCTTTGTCACTCCCCTCTCCTCTGAAGATGTACCCTTGCGTAGACTTTGGACTGCAGAAGATTTCCCCACACCTATTTTTACCACTCCTGCACAAAGAGGAGCACCTACTGACTCGAGCTCGCTAGCCTTCTCTTTAAATCCCCTCTTGTTTCCCACTCCACTTCTGGACTTATTCCCAGTGTCCCCTTCATGAACTCCTTCTCCTCCAAGTTCTCCTCCACCTAATATTCCTATGGTTGGTGCTAATTCTCCTATGAATAGAATGGACGCCATAGTCATTGCCAGATATGCTCCCTTAGTTCTACCCCATTCTATGAACCCTGTCCCTGCTAGAGATTACTTTAAATACATGCCCAAGTTCACTGGAGAAGGGGGTGTAACCGCGGAAGAGCACCTGGCTGCTTTCTACAGTTACACAAACAAACTCAACATTGAAAATTAATATGTCTAGATGAGAGTCTTCGTCTAGAGCCTGGATGGTGAGGTGAGGAAATGGTTTATAGGATTGGCCCCTGGATCTATTGCTGGGATCAAAGCGCTGGATAGTGCTTTCCTGAGGCAGTGGGGTGATAGGAAAGATTTCATGTACTACATGACAAAGTTCAGGTCTCTGAAGAATATGGAAGGAGATTTTGTCTCTGACTTCTCCAAGAGATTTAATAAGATGTATAATAAAATTCTTGCCGAAATAAAGCCTTCAGAAGCCTCGGCCAAAATTTCTTATGCTAGTGCATTTGGCCCCGATTTTTGTCTTTTGTTGAGAGAATGAAGAGCCACCTCCTTAGCTCAAATGCAAGATGCGGCCATAGAGGTGGAATCCAATGTATTAGTAGCTGACAGACTGAGGAACAAGGCTGACGTAGATAGAAGAAAGGGAAGGTCAGAAACCTCAACTTCTAGATCATCAGTACCCCACCTTCAAGTGGATGAACTGACCAAGATGGTGAAGTCTCTGTGTGCAAAGATGGAGAGAATGAAAGTTGAGGGGAGGCAAGCATACAAGGGCCCTCAAAACACCGAAAAGAAGAGATTTTTTAGGAGGATGAACAATTTTACTCCTGAGAATGTGTAAAGAGAGAGGGGAAGAGACAGAGAAGACTAGAAAATTCAGGCCCATTTCCAAAACAATTTTGTGGCTGAGGGAGAAGAAGGGGAAACAGATGAGCTTGATCCTGAAATCCACTGCTTCAGAGACACTCCTCCTTTTCCTCATCTCACTCAATCAGCATACGAGGATTCTTTCATGGATAGTCAGCTAAATGAATTGAGCAAGGGAGACAAGACTAGTGGTGGCCAATGCAGGTATGATTTGAGGTCCAAGAAAAATACTATAGCACCTGACGTTCCTGAGAAGTATACTAGAACAGAGAATCCTGCTAATGAAGTAGAATATGTTCACATAGGTAAGAAGCACCAACCCCTCTCTCCCATAGTCCAGTGTCATGTTCCCGAAATAAGAGAAATTTTGAAGCTTGCATATTCTTTTAATTTCGAGCATGAAATTCAAAAAATCAGAATCCCTGTGCCCCTGACCGAATTGATTAAACATGGAGGTTTCAAGAAACGCTTCTCTGAGCTTTTACGATATGAGACCTCATGCCTTCCCACAGACTCCATCAATTTGCAATATGAAAAGCCTGCAGTTATCCTAGGTCCTATGGTAGATGACAGGAATGACTCATCCCCTCCCTTCTACACTTCCTTGAACATCCATGACAAGGTAGTGCACAACTGCTTAATGGATTTGGGGGCTTCTCATAACCTCATGCCCAAAACTATCATGGAAGAGTTAGGGCTAGAAGTCACCCAAGCCTATCATGACCTCTATTCCTTCGACTCTAGGAGGGTTCAGTGTCTATGAGTTATCAAATACCTGGTCGTGACCTTATTTCATATGCCCATGAAAAGTGTGGTCATGGATATTGTAGTGGCCGATGTCCCCCCCAAGTTCGGTATGTTGTTATCAAGATCTTCGATAAAACAACTGGGGGGAAATTTTCAGATGGACCTCACATATGCTACTATCCTGGTGTTTGGAGGAGAGCATAGAAGGCTATACAGAGAAGCCCAACTGGCCTATATAATCAGTGATGAAGCCAATCCTACCAACCATCCCATTTTTTCCTTAGACATTGATTTAGGTTCTAGTGTGCTACAACTCACCAATGCTCCCGAACCTCCTCTTAAACTCTGAAAGAAACTCCCCATTTCCCCTAAATTTCCTCCCTCCATCACCCCCATCTAGAAAATGTTCTTTGATGGAGCCTCTTCCAGGGAAGGTGTTGGAGCTAGGGTGGTTTTTGTGTCACCTGCTCGGGAAGCCATATCTTTATCATACAAGCTAGAATTTGAAGCTACCAATAATGTGGCAGAGTATGAAGCTCTCATCCTGGGGTTAAGAGCCACAAGGGAAATGGGAATTCAGAAGGTAGTAGTGTTCGATGATGCAGAGTTGGTGGTCCAATAGATCAAAAACGCTTATTAGGCTAACCACCCTTGACTTAGAAGTTACAAAAATGAGGTATGGGACCTAATTGATAGTTTCTTTTCATCATTTAACATTTCTTTCATCCCAAGAGAGGAGAATACAATGACCGATTCCTTGGCTACATCAACAAGTAATTTCAAAGTGCCCTTACCGCCCAAATTCAGATATGATGTGGAAGTGAAATACAATCCCTCCATACCTAACAACGTCAAACATTGGAAAGTTTTCGAGGATGATCTCGAGGTCAAGAAATTCTTGGAGACTGTCGAATAATTTTCAGAGATGCATATCGACCAAGACTCTGTCTCTGAAGAAGAGTTGATGGGGGTAATTTTCTGAATAATATTGCAGAGCGTAACATTGTGCAGCTGCCCAACAATCATATTCCAAGAGGACTAGTTCCTTTGGAAAGGCTTTTTGATAGAAACAATGTGTCATTAAAAGGGGAGACCATGGAGGATGACACTGGTATGATTCAGTGCAACATTGGGACCAAGAATGAGCCCAAGTTTGTCAAATTGTCAAGAAGTCTGATAGAGGAGAAGAAGTATGAATACAATGGAATTTTGAATGAATTCGCTGACCTGTTTGCCTGGACCTACGAAGACCTCAAAACATATGACACTGCTGTCATCGAGCATAAAATCCCATTAAAAGAGGAGGTAAAACCATTTAGGCAGAAGCTGAGACAGATCAATCCTATGCTACTGCCTATCATGGAGAGGGAAGTGAAGAAGCTGCTTCAAGCTTGGATCATTGTACCGCAGAGGTATTCAGGGTGGGTGGCCAACTTGGTGCCAGTAAGGAAAAAGAGTGGAGATATCTGGCTTTGTGTAGACTTCAAAAACCTGAACAGGAGCTCATGAAAGGATAACTACCCCTTACCAAAGATGGAACATATACTACAGAGGGTAACAAGAGCTTCCAGAATGTCCATGATTGATGGTTTCTCTGGCTACAATAAGATCTTTGTCCTGCCTGAGGACAAGGAAAAGACGAAATTTACCACTCCATGGGGCAGATTCATGTATGACAAGATGTTGTTTGGATTAATGAATGCAGGGGCAACGTTTCAGCGTGCCATGGACATAGATTTCGTCGACGAAAAGGATAAATTTGTGGTCGTCTATCTGGATGACATCACAATGTTTTCAAAGTTTGATAAAGAGCACTGTTGTCACCTCGGGATGGTTTTCCTAAAATGTAGAAGTTTTGGCAATTCATTAAACCCCAAGAAGTCTTTATTCACCATGCAGGAGGGAAAATTACTAGGCCACATAGTATCAGTGGAAGGAGTCAGGATTGACCCTAGAAGAGTTGAAGCAATACAAGCCTTATCAATCCCAAGGTCCAAGGAGGAGGTCCAATCCTTCCTTGGTAAGATTAATTTTCTAAGGAGGTTTGTGCCTAACTTTGCTGAGGAGGTAAAACTTATAATGGCCATGCTAAGGAAAGGAAATGAAGTGAGGTGGACTTATGAATCACGACATTCCTTTAAGAAAATAAAGAAGGCCTTGACTGAAGCCCTCGTGCTTATTATTCCCGACTACTCAAATGATTTCCTTATTTTCTCCTTTGCCTCACCTGACATGGTGGTTGTTGTTTTATTACAAACAAACAAGGTCAGACTTGAACAACCTATCATCTATTTCAGCTGAGCGTTGAGGGATGTCGAAGTCGGGTATAACACTATGGAGAAGTAGGCCTATGCCCTGGTAAAGGCTCTCAAGGCATTCAAAATCTATGTCTTGCAGTCAAAAATCATCACTTATGTCCCCTTAGCTGTTGTTAAAGACATTCTTATCCAGCCTAACATAGATGGGAGAAGGAGTAAGTGGATAGCCAGGATTCTGGATTTTGACTTGGAAATAAAGCCTACCAAATTGATCAAAGGTCAAGGCTTAGCCAAGTTGTTGGCTGAAGCCAATTGCCAATATTTGGGGATAGGTTTCATCAACGAATGCTCAGGAATATAGCAGGGTTGGCTGTCTAAAAGAGACCCTCAAAGGGAGCCCCCATTGGCCTCATGTCCTTGGTATAAGGATGTCATATACTTCCTACAGGAGTTGCGGCCTCCAGATGGTCTGCCAAGAAACAAAGCAAGAGCTCTGAAGCTCAAGGCAGTCAGATATTGCCTAATTGATCAAATCTTATACTGGAAAGACCCCCTGGGGGTACTGTTAAAATGAATGGATCCACAAGAGGCCAACAAGATCATGTTTGAATTTCACAGTGGCCTATGTGGATGGCACCACTTCTAGAAGGCCACAACCCACAAAATCCTCAAGGTTGGATACTAATGGCCCACTGTATTCACTGACATCTGTAGAAGGGTCCGAGCTTGCATCAAATGTCAAATATTTTCAAGAAAGTAGCAGCTCAGGTCTCTGCCTTTATAGCCTGTGGTTGTTTCTAGACCCTTCCAGTAATGGGGCCTAGATTTTGTTGGAGAAATCCACCCTGCTTCCAGTGGGAAGCACAGATGGATCCTGAATACCATAGACTTATTTACCAAATGGATTGAAGCTATCCCCACTAGGAGTGCTTACCACAAGGTAATTATCGGATTCCTGGAAGACCTCATCACAAGATTTGATTGCCCAAGAAAGATTGTTACAGATAATGCAACCTCATTCAAGGCTGAACCGTTGGTTAAGTTCTGTGAGCAATTCAGAATCAAGATGATTCACTCCACTCCATGCTATCCCGAGGGAAATGGTTTAGCAGAATCCTCCAATAAAAGTATCATAAGGATCATCAAAAGATTATTGGAGGACAACAAAAAGGCTTGGAATTCAAGGTTGAAATTCGCTCTATGGGCTGATCGGGTGACTACAAAGAGATCTATAGGCATCTCCCCTTTCCAGTTAGTATACGGAGCAGAAGTTGTCTTCCCTTCTCAGTTGGCCATTCTCGTAGAGAAATTCTTCCAGGATTATCAAGAAAAGCCTAATGACATGGTCAGAAGAATTCACCAACTGGTAGAAGTCCAGTAGGCCAGAGAGCAGGTGATGATCAGAGTTTAGGATCATCAGCAGAGGATCAAGCAGGTTTTTGATAAGAAATCCAAGAAGGAGGAGTTCCAGGTAGGAGACCTGGTACTAAAATGGGATTCTCCTAAACAAGACAAGGGCAAGAACGAAAAATTTGAAGCCCTGTGGATCGGGCCCTTCAAAATCTCAGAGGTTTTCTCGAATAACACATATCAACTACAGGATTTGGAGGGTGAAGAAGTTTTCAGCAACCCAATAAATGGGCATTTTCTTAAAAAGTGTTTTGTCTGAGCCTTCTATGGCTACTGTGTTTTGTAAATATTGTCTTTTATGTTCTTCATTTTTACTTTTATTGTTTCGGCTTAGTAAATGACTCCATAGCCCAACAAAAAGGCACTGGAACTGCAAAATGAGTCCTTAGAGCATCACAGGGATGACTCTATCCCCCATGGAGCCTAATGTTAGTAACATTTTTCATCCGAGGCACAAGAGTTTTCAGGATTGCAAGTGGCACGAGGAGCGTTGGGTGCACAACTCACAGAAGAAATCTATTTCGGGCTTAAATCAAGTGAGCAGGCACTTCATTCTTCTGTGCAAAGAATTCATCGACAAAGCAGAGTAGCGGTTGATGGGTTGTTGCAGCTAACCGAGTCATGATAAGTATGGCATAGAAGGGTTTTAAAGGGGTGTAAATCGCAATCAGTGCAACCGCAATAGTTATTTCTCGAACTCGGGGTTCGTAAGCTCGGAGGGCGGACTATGTCTTTTAGTTGCGCGAGATTGCGAGTTATGAAAAGTGCCCAAAGGGGGTCAAACTTTGCTGACAATCATATCTCGGGACTTCATGAGGGGAGAATGCCAAAGTTCAATACTCCAGCTCGCGAAGTCGCAAGTTGCGAAAGGCATTAGTACTTGGGCTCTAGCCGACAGTTAAATGCAGAGAGTGCTAACCAAAAACGGGGCCCGACCTATATCTCCATCTAGGGGATCGAGAGTTTAGAAAAGGGAGCCGAGGGTCTTTGACCCATGAACTCACGAATCACGAAAGGGAAAGAACTTTTAAAGATGGGTCCATAGCAGCGTTGGGTGAGTCTCAGTCGTCCATTCGAAGCAGACACCTGGCGCATGATTAGGCTCCCCACCTTTTCACCCATCGCAGTTTCAAAGAGAAAAAAACAAATCCATCATATCCCGATACACGAAGTAGCGAGAGTATTCAGGAGCTGGGGCCCACAACAGTTTCAGGTGAGTTCAATACCGTCAGATCTCAGAGGGATGTGTGGCACTAGATGAAATCGTCTTGGCGTTTCGCCCATCACGATTTCAAAAACAGGGATTAGTTCCTTCCCATTTGTGAATTCCAAAAGCACCTCAGGGACATTCACATGGTCACAGCCCATGGTCACTTGGGAAAAGAAAGGAGCCGAAGGCATCAGGGCTAGTCGCTGAAAGGATCATTGTGATCTCCATGCGCCATCTAATGTGATCTCGATCCTGGTTTTCGCTTGGAGTAAATGAAGGCAAGAGTGGGTGTTTGAAACCTCCTTTCATTTATTGAATGTGGGGAATGGAGCATCTGGCAAGCGATATACTCGAAGGGGGCCCTATGTGCCAATTTTTCCAAGGATCCATGCTGAAGTCTTCGAATAGATAGAAAATTCTGCACACGCTAGCTTAGCACTTAATGGCTCAGCTACCTTCCTTACAGAAGCCATGCACAGTTAAGGTGGAACTCGAAGAAATATATCAGTATGAGTTTGACTAAAGGGACACCAAGCCTTGGGTAACTGGACACACCTCTGTGAGAGAAATTTTCCTGAGTATATAGACTCAGTCTTTGTATTTTGTAGTCTATCGATGGTTGAGCAAAGCTCCCGATTGTAAAATTTTTGATGAAGCGCTGGTCGCTCTAGTTAATATAGAAGGCATTGGAGATTTCTTACTTTATGGATGTCAGCCTCTTTTCCATCTCTTTGTTTACTGTGTTAGAACAACTCGGAATTGGAGGATCCAGTCGAGTTGTAGCTATTATAGGATGATGTAGGTTGGATCACTGTAATAGTTGCATTGTTTCTAATCAGTTCCTGTGATTTTCTTAGCGCTGAACGATTCAGAATTGGAGGATCCAGTCGAGTCACCCCTCAGTTTCTTGAAGCTCTGGGCCAAGAGGATCTTGGCTTCTGAGTTTTTCATCCTCAAGCTTTCGAAGGTCTGTTTCTCGAAGCAGTCATGCTCACCCTTCTCTCAAGTCTTCCATCTACCACCCTTTAATCCATTTCCTGACGGAAGTTGGATCAAGACCTCCCTTGTTTTTTGCATTCTAGGCCTAGTTTCCTGAGTTAAAGCCATATCATCTTGAGCCTTTATCCATTTTATCACCCCATTTATTAAAACGTGACATAAAAAACTGATGGGCGTTGGGCTCTACTCCTGCAAGCAATCCAGGAGTGACTTCTGACGCTAACAGAAGGTAATGAAAAGGTGAAAGAGGCAAAACTACAGACTCACAGACTAAAATTTGAGCAGTTAAAGATGGATGAAGAATAAACTATCGATAAGTACTTCTTACGTATAGAAGAACTTGTCAACACTATGAATGGTCTAGGTGAAAATATAGATGAACCTTTTCTAGTCAAGAAAATATTAAGATCTCTTCCTGATAGATTTAACTCAAAGGTCTCTACTATAGAGGAAATAACTGATCTTAGTACATTGACACTAGATCAACTTTTTGAAACCCTAAATTCTTATGAAATGATAATCACCAAAAGTAAATCCACTTCAAGAGAGGCATCCTTTAAAGCAGAGAAAAACATAGACTCCAATATAGATGAGATTGAAGCTAATTTTGTGAGAAGACTGATGAAAGGATCAGGCAAATACAAAGGTAAACCGCCCTTCAAATGTTTTAGTTGTGGTAAGATAGGTCATTTTGAATCTAAGTTTCCTCACAAAAGAAAGTATCAGACATATGACGATGAATATAAGCACAAACACAAGAAGGTATATAAAGAGAGTAATTTTAAGAAGAAAATCCTTTGTGTAAACAATTATGACGATCCTTCAGATGATGAAAGTAGTGACTCATTTATTGAAAGTAAAATAAATGATATCATGTTAATAGTTTTATAAGACCTAAATACTAAATATCCAGGAAGTGAGTTCGATGATTGTGAAGAAATAGTAGATCTTGAAGGAGAAATTGTCAGTTCCATGGAAGAGATTGATAGACTCGGAGAAAAGAAAAGAAAACAAAAACAGTTACTTCTCAGGTATGAGAAAACAGGCAATGAACCATCTAAATAAATTTCTTTTTTGAAGGTTAAGTTAGAAGAAGCTAATAATATTGAAGACATCCTCAAACAACAATTGAAGGAAGCCGAAAAAAAAGGTGAAAAAATGGAATTTGAAGTAGTGACCATCAGAAACGATCTAGAGAAATTTCATGACTTATATTATCAGAACATGACAAGTATTAAAGCCTCATAAGGATTAGCCTCCATTCTAAATCAGTAAAGGAATTAAAATTTGAAAACCAGTTTGGGTTATGAAGAGGGATGAAGTAGTATTCATCCAAGCAACAAAGAATCCCATCAAGTTTTTCAAATCTACAACCATTGAAAACAAAAAACCTCCAAAAACAAAGGAAGATAATCAACCGCTTAGGAGGAGTGAAGAGAAAGGTACAATAACTGAATCTCTAGAACAAAGAAATAATACACCCTCTACTCAAGGAAATCATCGGCATGGAAGGAATCGACCTTCTCAAAGAAGACAACCATTTTCTAGGTACAAAGAATTTTTTTAAGGATATTATTTTTACTGTTCTCACTTTGGCCACAAAGCTGTAAATTGTTCTTTAAGATTTATACATGAGCAATCAAGACTGCCAAGGGACAAATATCTGCCATAATAAAGAATGAGACATCCAAATAACAAACAACCATAGACTACAAATCATGTGATGTCTAGGAAAAAGACACAGATTAATCATAACAATCGTTATGATCCTTTATTCAATGCACCATAATGTTACATCTTCCATAATTATGAACATAAATTTGTAGACTATCGATTAAAGAACTATAAGCCAGATTCAAATCACAAAGATGAAAATGTCAAGATTTGGAAGAAGATTGAAGATAACAAGTGTGGATTAGTATTTTCAATAACCCCTCATATATTGACAGTGGATGCTCCATTCATATGACAAGTGACAAAAGTAAGTTACCATCACTCAAAGAAAGTAAATCAAGAAGTGTGACTTTTGGAAATGAAGCTCCAGGAAAGATCAAAGGTAAAGGTCTAGTAAGCTTAAGTAATGGAAGAGGCAAAGCTCAAGATGTATTATTTCTTGATGGTTTAAAGAAAAATATTCTTAGTGTCAATCAGATGTGTGACATAGGATGTGAAGTCATGTTCACTGCCAAGAATTGTAAAATAAAAGCATTGAACACAGGAGAGATGATTGCAAAAGGGGTGAGAACTGAAAACAATGTCTATATTCTGAAGGAAGTTAAGGAGAAACATCATTTAAGAAAATTTGATGAAATTTGGTTATGGCACAAAAGGCTTGGACACCTAAATTTTGATCATATTGTCAAACCAAATAACGAAGGTGTTGTGAAAGATCTTCAAAGAATATCTAAGCCTCATAACTCTGTATGTGAATCTTGTCAAATGGGGAAGTTGACTTGTGCTCCATTCAATTATAAGAGTTTCACATCTTCAGAGAAACTAATTCAACTTGTTCATATGGATCTATGTGGACCATCGTGAAGGGAAGGAACTGGAGGAGACTGTTACTTTATGCTAGTCATTGATGACTTCTCCAGACTTACGTGGGTTTCCTTTCTGAGAGAAAAATGTGATGTGTTTGAGAATTTCAAAACGTTTAAGGTGTTAGAGGAGAATTAGATAGGAAGGAAGTTAAAGTCAATTCACTCAGACATAGGAGGATAATTCATGTTAAGCGATTTTGTGACGGACATGGAATTAAAAGAGAATATACTATTCCAGCTACTCCCCAACAAAATGGAGTTGTAGAATGCCAAAATAGATCAGTTCAACAGATGGCAAGGGATATGATGAGTGAAAGGGGCATTTCATAAATCTTCTGGGTGGAATTTGTTCACACGACTGTTCATATTCTAAACAAAGCACATCTAAGGCCAAACAATGATAAAACTCCATATGAGTTGTGGTTTGGTCAACCTGCATCAATCAAGCACTGCAAAGTATTTGGAAGTAAATACTACATAAAAAATAATGATGATCATCTAGGAAAACTTGATGATAGAGTTGATGAAGGTATCTTCTTAGGATATGCAATGAACAGTAAAGGAAACATATGCTTTAACAAAAGAATGAATAAATTAGTAGACTGTATCGATGTTCTAATTGATGAAGAAGCTCATGTAAAAGATCAATAAAGAATAAGCACTAAGTCAGATGAAAAAGTTGAAGAGAATAATGAAAATGAAGAACAAAATATCTCATAGTCACAAGAATATGTTGAATCATATGGAGAAGATACACCCAGACAAGAAGAGTCCGGACAACAATCAACATCAAATCCTTCCTCCAGAATTAGTCAAAAGAATCATCCTGAATGTCAGATAATTGGTGAGAAAGACAAAGGTGTACAAACCAGGAGAAGGATAATCAAAGAAACTGAGAAATCATATATATCCTTCATATCCATGGTGGATCCCAAGAACATTCATGAAGCCAGTAAATATGTAAATTGGTTAAAATCAGTGAACGAGGAACTGGATCAGATTGAAAATAATGACACTTGGGAACTCA
Organism: Picea glauca; assembly: GCA_000966675.3. Classification (NCBI taxonomy): domain Eukaryota; kingdom Viridiplantae; phylum Streptophyta; class Pinopsida; order Pinales; family Pinaceae; genus Picea; species Picea glauca. Next base: position 303,409 of record JZKD02S0056517.1, on the reverse strand, counting down.
TTCCTAGTCCAACAAATAAAAATGTAAGAGGATCCAAATGGGTCTACAAAAATAAGATGAATGAGCATGGAAATATTGTAATAAATAAGGCTAGATTGGTCTGCAAAGGATATGCTCAAATAGAAGGACTAGATTTTGATGAAACATTTGTTCCTGTAGCAAGATTAGAAACTATTAGAATATTTCTTGCCTATGCTTGTCATAAAAGGTTTAAAGTATATCAAATGAATGTCAAGTCATATTTTATAAATGAATATCTAAAAGAAGAAGTATATATGGAACAAACAAAGGGTTTAGAACTGTCAGATAAACCTGACTTCCTCTGCAAGATGAAGAAAGCCTTATATAGGTTGAAACAAGCTCCTCGTGCCTGGTATTACAGACTAGATAAGTATCTTCAAGAAAAAGGGTTCAAGAGAGGAACAATTGACAACAATCTATATATCAAAAAAAGGTTAATGAGTTTCTCATTGTGTTGGTCTATGTACATGATATCATATTCGAAAGTAATAATGCTTCATTGGTACAATGGGTTGCTTCTGCCATGCAGTCTGAATTTTAAATGTTTATGATAGGGGAACTGTCAATTTTTCTTGGTCTGCAAATTACTCAGAGGTCTGAAGGAATATTTCTTTCTCAAGAAAAATATCTAAGATAAATGTTGAAAAGGTTTCAAATGGAATATTCTAAACCTGTGATCACACCTATGGTCACTGGATGCAAGTTAAGAAAGGATGATGACTCACCTGATGTTGATCAAAGTTCACATAGGTCTATGATAGGTAGCCTGTTGTATATCACATCATCTCGTCTAGACATAATGCATGTTGTTGGAATGGTAGGAAGGTATCAGTCTGCACCTAAACAGAGTCATCTGTTAGCTATCAAAAGAATATTCAAATACCTGAAAGAAACAATGAACTATGGTCCATGGTATCCTACGAATCAAAATTTTCAATTATCAGTCTATTCAGATGTCAATTGGGCTAACTATATGGATGAAAGGAAAAGAACAAGTGGAGGTGCATTCTTCTTAGGATATTCTCTTGTAGCATGGTTGCGTAAGAAGCAAGGTTCCATTTCCTTATCGACTACAAAAGTTGAATACATTGTAGCTACCACTTGTTGTACCCAAATATTATGGATGATTCATGCACTTGCAGACTTGGAGGTAAAGTATATTGCATCGATACCAATTCATTGTGATAATACTAGTGCAATTAGTGTGTCCAATAATCTTGTATTTCACTCCAAGACGAAGAATATACCCATCAAGTATCACTTATTGAGGGAATAGGTAACCAAAACTGTTGTTTATGTGCACTATATTCCATCCAAAGATCAGATTTCTGATATCTTCACTAAACCGCTTGCAGAAGCTCAATTTGAGTATCTATGTTAGAAGTTGGGCATGACCCCATTATCAAGTTAAAATAGTCAATCTGATCAGGGGGAGAGTGCTCATAGTATATCTAATCAGGGGGAGAGTGATTATTGTCTCTTTGATCATGGGGAGAAAAAATTCACTCTCAGTTTTCTTTGACATTGATGTCAAAGAGGGATAAAAGGTGTGGTCTAGATGCTACAAATGGAGGTATAAGTAGCATAGTGCAGCCTTTCAGGGTTTCCATCAATGCCAAAGGGGGATATTGTTGACATGTTTTACAAGAAGAGTGTGCTTGACATTGATGGTCAGAACAACATCGAAACCAAAACTTGTGTAAGAATTTGTTGCAAGGAGTGCACAGATCGACAATTTGACTAAGTATTGAAGTGACTCTTTAAGAAGTCATGATAGCATAAGATGAGAAAGCTCATATAAGATAACGGTTTCCAAAAGTGCAGACGAGGTCCAAGAGATGGAATCGTGGGAGGATAAAAGGTCGAGACCCTTGAACACTTAGAAAACCTTCTAAGTTAGAGAGATCAGAAGCTCAGGAGGAAGAATGACAATGGTCGTTGGATCACTGATCTAGAGGACCAACAATCATCTGATCAAATCAAGGTGCATGAGCCTTAGCACCTTGCACATGTAGGAGAGGGATCTTTCCAAAGTTATGAAGTCCCGAAGTGTTTTAGGGTCATCCATCATCAAGGAGGATAGGTGGCATGAGATCCACAACTCCAAAAGTTTATGGACGAGAATGAGGTGAAATAACCGAAGTAGATCTTGACTGTTGATCACTAAGAAGTATGTGTCAGCAGATCAATAACTCTGAGGAAATCACTTTGAGATTTTTGGTTGAGAATTGAAACTCCCGAAGTCCAGAGAGCCTAAGGAGATATGAATTATCTGATCCATAGAGACACGTGGCACCAAATTGTGTATGCCAGAGAAATATGTTCGAGAGGTTTTCAGTTGAGATTTGAAACTCCTGAAGCCTAGAGAGCCGGAGATCCGAATTAAATCTTGATTGTCCTATCATCCAAAGTAGATCTCAGTCGTCAGATTTTCCAGAGAAAATCTCAAGCATCAGATTGTCTGAGGTGGATCTGGTCCATCTGATCTAGAAGAGATGTGGTAGAAATATGTCGATTTCGGGTAAAGGCCCGAAGTAAGCCTCAACCATCTGATTTAAGAGGAAACGCGAAAAAATCTCATGTACTTCGAGGGGAAGTGAATTTTGAGATTTTAGATCTCAGAAGTCCGAAGAACAGAAGGAGATCTCAACCATTGAGTGAGGAAGGGACCACAAGACCATTGATATAGTTGAAAAATCAAATCCTTGAAGTAGAGGCAGAGTTGTTGATTGAGAAGGATAGGTTTCTGTAGATCATCGACTCTAAAAGATTGGCATATGAAAGAAATGAAAGTTTGAGACTTGAGAATTCTGAAGTCTGGAATTCTAAAACAAATAACCATTGTTTATTTGGAGGTCAGATATAATCCATAGGGTTGAAGGGGATAGATTTGAGCCATCATTTCAGAAGCACCGTCAATATCATGAGATCGATGATCCAGTCACATTGCAGGGATTGAAGGTGTGCGAACATTAAAAAGTTGAGGGCGGGCTGCAATCAAAACCACGATTTTGGAGAAGGGAAACATGGATACTCAAGGTAAATTGCGGGGTGAAACATAGTTTGATCCAAACCACCTTTGGACGTGCTCACAATCATGTGGTCACGTGAGATCATCTCACAAGGACATATAGAAAAAAGGAGCTAGCGCTCTCTAGATTGAGATCGTGATGCAACTTTTGAATAGGTGTGTGGTCACCGCTAGTGGTCATGTAAGGGAAGGGGATTAGAAGCCAAAGAATCCAAAAACAACTGATTGTAACTGCCATAGAAGATGAAGAGTTGTGAATTCTACAGAAACCAAAAAATATCAGAATAACGACCACTAATGATGAACAGATTTGGAATAACCTCCAGAGAAGACGATGAGTTAAAATGATGATCATGAAGAGGACTCAGCATGAGAAAGACATGAAGAACAGAGAAGAGTGTGTGTTTTTTTGATAGCTAGGCATGTGTATAGAAATAGACGGGGTGCATGACCTTAAGGTAAGACGAGAGGCGCAACATATAGTATGTGGAGGTATAACAAAGAATAAAAGGTAGAAGAGAATCTGAGAAGGGGTGGTGCGCAGGAGGAAAAACAACAGAGCATAGAAGAAGAAAGAGGCAGAGAGGAACATAGCATAGAAGTTGAATAAGGCAGAGGAGACATGGAGTTGTAATAGACCATCACAGATAGAGTAAGTAAGTAAAGTTTTGTAAGATTCAATCAGGGTGGTAGGATGGTGCTAGGGAGGATTGTAGTCCTCTAAATTCTAGGTGGTGCTAGAATATATTTTGGGAGTTGGTGCTTCCATCTAGTTGGTTCTAGAGAAACCTGGGAGTTGGTGCTTCCATCTAGTTGGTGCTAGAGAAACCTAGGAGTTGGTGCTGGAGAAATCTGAGATTTGGTGCTCTCTACAAGTTGTAGCTTGCTAGAAGAGGTTATGGCCTCATATTTGAGTTGGTGCTCAAAGAATATGATGTACATAAAGGTTGGAGCTTGATTGACATCAATAACACATTAAATAATAATCTAGAAAGA
>JZKD02S0056517.1:207103-239533 GCA_000966675.3 Picea glauca | reverse complement strand
TGTAAATGCTTATGTGTGAGGATATGTTCTTTTAAATGGTTAAATATGTACTTTCAATAAATACACATCAACATAACTTGCAGCAAATAAACCATCAAACTCACAACAATAACAACATGATAAAGGAGTTCACCCCTCTCCAGGCTACATCTCCTTGATCCTCTATCAATGGAATTGGCCCCCTGAGATTAATTTGTCAAAAATTATTTTACAAGACGCTTCTCAACTCCAATGGAAAAACAGACTATACCATTGGGATCAGAACACATAAAAACCCCAAAAATGACTAATAAAACTCTGAAAACGGATCATGGCTCATCCGGGCATGACCTCTTCTACATGTGGCCTTAAGCTTCCATGAGCTTCTTTATGGAAAAAACACCTGCAAAAGTCCTCAAAAGCCTCTGAAACCTGTACCAATGTGTCTAGAGCATAACAATTAACCAAAAATCATTATTCATTCACAGAAAACAAACATAGGCTCACCAAAACATGTCCTCAATCAATGAGGGCTTCAAGCTCCCTAGAGCTTCCTGAAACTTCAATGGTGAAAAACCTTCAAAAGAATTATTCAAATGGCCTTGATAATAGTTCCAATGGATTCAATACATCCAAAAACCCCTATCTAGGCTTTTACGGCACCTCAATCGGCCAAAAAATGAGAAAGATAGGCCTCCTTCCATCCTCTTCCTTCAAGCTTGCTGGCTTTGGTTCGCCAAAACGCACCTTTGTGTGCTTGAACCAAGAACATGATCCAAAATGCGTGTTTAAACCCAGCACGATGCATAACCGAAAAATGGTCCAAACTGTAGGACGGTTAGGGTGCCTCTAGCCCCTAACCGCCAAAACCACGGGCACATGAGTACCATACGACCACGTGCAAAAGAGATAAGTCCCAAAGAAAATGAACAAGTGACAAGTGGCAGGTGCATAGGTTGACAAGTGTCCAGGCAAAAATAGGCGCATAGTTGTGGTCGTTTGAAAAACTAAATCCAACTCTCGTGCACACAAATATTATGGTCATATGTTGTGGCACCCAAAACCATAGGCTAACTCCATTTACAATATCCACGCGCCTCCGATATACAATGGGTCATATGATTAAAACATATAAAACCGTGGGCTGGGGCTAAGCCCCAGCCCGACCCCCGCGCCCAACTTAACCATAATCAAATTTAAATAAATATGGTAACATTTGATTGTTAAGAAACATAGTGTGGCGCATTGGTTGGTCGGACTTTGCAAAGTCGTTACATGGTGGGAGGAGGTCCGGGGTTCGAATCCCATGGACTCCATACACTTTTAAACAAACAACCAATATAATGGTGCCATGTGGTATCCCATGACTGGGCCATGTGGCACCACACCATTGCCCAATAAATGCCACGTGTCACAACACATTTCTCCCAACTGTCAGCCAATAAATGAATGCCACGTCACTTGCCACATCAATGGTCGTACCTCTGACATTCAGCTCTGCCACGTCATCGTATGGACATGACATGTCAGCATTCATACGGACTATACGGATTGCACAGTCGGCATTCCTTTTTTTACTTGTTTGATGATTCAAACATATCGCGATATCTCTCGCTCCCGGCGTCCGTTTGAGACGAAACAAGTTGTGTTGGGTTCGTGACGATGAGGGCTACACTCTCATTCATTTTGAGGCAATTCCGAGAACTTTGATTTTTAAGCTAAAATTTGACCCCTGGTCCAGATTTTGATCATGTATGGTGTCTTGGACACTGGGGAAGTTCTTGGCACCAAATGAATAGAGAAATCAATGTCTCTCTTTGGTGGAAGTCCTAGGATTTTCCCAGAAACGTATTCAAAATCCCTCAAGACCAGATGGTATTTTATTCTTTCCACTTTATCTCTGGCTGTCTCTTCCATATGGGCTACAAAATTATGACATCCATTCCTGAAACTCTTTTTCAATTTCATAGTTGAAAGTTCTCTAACATCTAGATATCTTGGAATGCCTTGAACCTTGCCTTTCTTCCCTTCTTCATCAAGAAATGTGTTTGCCTTGTTATAACAATCTAGGACAACATGGTGTTTTTCTAACCAATCCATTCCAATTAGAAAATCATATGAACCAAATGTTATGATGTTCACATATACCTTCATGTTGAGTCTATTAATGTTTATTGGACAAATCTTTAACTACATCATTATCCCATGTGGCTAACTGAACTAACCAATATTTGTTATGCTTACTCCTTTGCAAGTAAAATATTTCAACAATGTTAGAGTTTATGTAACTATGGCTAGCTATATAATCAATTAAAATTGTTATGGGATGGTTATCAATCTTACCTTCCACTTCAATCATGGGGGATTCATGTTTGGATTGATAATTGTCCAAGGATGCATAAATCCTTGGCATGTTTCCTCCAATATATTCAACTATTTATACATCCTGAGGGTTTAGGGAAATCCTCATTACTTCTCCTTTGTGAGAGGATTCTCTATATAATTAATTTCCCTCACATCTCCAACATTGTACAAGTTGTTTCCTTGGCTTTTTCCCAAATGAATATGTAGTCTTGTGCTCATTTTTGGATGATTGTCCTTATTGATTTTCTTGGGAGTAGTTATTGAAAAAGGGGGGCTTAATAACTTCCTTCCTTTGATCCCTTTTACCATTCATATTGTCATTCTAATATTTTTGGAAAACTAGCCTTATGATGCTCTACTAATAGAGATTTTTTTATCTCCTTATGGATTCCTCTAAAGTTACAAGGTTATCATATTGTATATTATCAATTTAAAAAGAGGGTAACCCACTAATAAACCTTTGGATTTTGACCATCTCATCCTTTATTAAGCCCACATACATCAACAATTCAAATAACCTCCTCTCGTATTTATCCATCATCATGATTCCCAATTTGAGTTCAAAGAACTCTTTCATATTAATGTTCGGATAAATCTTTCTCTTGTAAATATTCTTAGAACTACCACCATGAGATCCTATTCTAATCAAGGTGCTTGACTTGCATAAGTCGATCCCACCACATGGATTCCTTTCCTTCCAAGTGGTAGGTTGTACTTCTATCTTCTACCCTTGAGAGGTAATCATGCAGCTAGAAATGTTTCTTCATTTCCAATATCTATGCCTCGACCTCTTCTCCTATCCTGTTCTCACCATTCAAATTTGGTGGCTTGATTTTCCTAAGTTCACCTTGCAATATGTATAACTAATTGCTCCTCATCTTCCTCTTGATAGGATACACACTTGGGTTGCTCCCTGGCCCTGAATTTGCAAGAATTATTCTAGCGGATTAACTTGGAGAATGATGTCACCTTCTCATGCTTCTAGACTTCCTATCATTCTTGTGATCATCCCTCCTGCTATGGGATTTGGATTTGGTCACTTTTATATCACTAGAAATTTGATTGGTGATAGATTCTTTGTTAACTTTCCTATCAAACATATTCAGACTCTGAAGTATCTCTTCCTGATACTTAATAATCCTTTCATTATCTTCCCCATAGCTATGCACCTCTCTATGTAGGATTCTCATAGCTACATGCTCTTTCCCACCTCTCCTTCCATTAGAATATATCTCACCATTTCCCATTCTTAAAAGAATACCTATAATATCCTCCTCATGCTTGTAATATCCTTTGGCATCTTCCATAACTCTAGTCCTCATACAACAACCAATTTTGTTTTCTTGGACCTCTAATTCTACAAAATAACTACACGTAATAATAATTGTTAAAACATGCATACTATAAAACATTCCATTAATTAGAATACATGTTATTGTTCTTATCAATTTATGAATAACACAATGCACTAACTCAAAAAATGTTTTGTTAGACACCTTATTTGAAATATATCTCCAACGAATATACTCATGCCTCATTATGATTTCTAGTGAAATGTTACAACATTAAAGCTTTGATTTCCACTCACTTACTGCTGCAAAATTTACTTTATGATAAAATTTTAGATCCCAATTCAAAATTTTGAGTGGATAGTTGTCGTTTCCTTCTCAAGACCTTCCCAGTAACTATTATTTTGCTCAAAATTGACATTCGAGATGAAAGTTATGGTATGGAGACTTTTAGATTATTTTCCCCATTTTGTTTTTGTATGCTATAGGTGTCCTCTTTCACTTTTTGCACATTTTACATACCTAAATTTCAAATCTTTTATAACCCTAAATTGCACCAGAAATGCATACTTGGAATTAGGCCATCTTACGTGCTATTTTTGCCAATCCATCATTGGACAACTCTTTTGAAAAATCATTTCTTTGAATATGTACATGTCGTGCACCACTACTTCCCACGTACATATGCTAGCTGCACCATTATAGCCCGTGTACACTCACAAAAAGCGCGAAAAATAAAAATTGCAAAGGGATACGCGTTTTCGGGCCATTACATAACCATTTGATTTCCCATAGCCAATCACCCTAACCATTACTATCGTTTTGGCCTATAAAAAGAAGGTGTTGGGGTCCCATTCCAAAGAGAGGCATGAGAGCATAGAAACTCTGAACATTTTAGTATTCCCCCTTTGCCCCAATATTTTGCAACCACAATGTGAGTTTGAGCCAGAATTCCTTTCTTTCCTCCATTGCAAACCCTTGCCATTTTCCTATAGAGAACTGAAGAGGAGAAGAATATGTGGAAGCAATTTGTGCATAGTGAAGAGGAGCCCAGGACCGAGTTCGAGCAGCAATTTCTGGCCTCATATTATAAACGAATTTTGTGAGATTAATATAAAGAAATGTTTTTCCTGTCCTTCCAAATGATGTCTTAAATATTTACGATTTGTTTACATTCTTTGTTTTGATGTCTAACCCACTAATCCATTTATAGAACGCATTCTTGTAGTTTCTTGTTTGTCTTTTGGTGAATGCAGGTTGGCCTTGGGAGGAGATTTGCAGTCAAGAAACAACTGAATGCAAAGGGATCGAAACCAGATGCATAGTTTAAGGTATGCCTACCTGATCCCTATAATTTGTGTTGGCCCTTGACCAAGTTTTGAAGAATACTTGGTCATAATTGACCACTTTTGGGACTGCTACAACTTACCAAGGAAGGAGCACAACACAAAGCGAAAAGTAAGGGAGAAAGACCTATTTTTGGGTCCATTTTAGGGTTTTGGGTTGATTTAACGGAAAGGGATGTCGGCCCGTGGGTTTACCCACGTTTAGGCCCATTTTGTAACCTATAAATAGGCAATGTAAATAGGGGAGAAGTAGTAAGATACTAGTAATAGTAATGTAGTAAATCTATGTGAGGTGTAACTGGAAGATTAATGCTAGTAACTAGATCTGTGTGATAAGATGTATCTTAAAGTGTTCTCTGGATGAGATTGAAAAGCTAAGTATAGTTTGGTGTAGTCTTGTGCTGAAGAGAAAGGAAGAAGGATCTAGTGAGCTGCACAGATCTTCTGTCCTGTGTGAATTAAGGGTCATTGAAGCTTTATTTTGTAACTGTTTGACCAAGATAATTTAAAGAATACTTTGTGGACATATCCCCAGGGTGGGGGTGAACCATGGTAACTATTTGTATAGTGCTTTGTGATTCTCTCCAATATGTTTATCTCTTTCTTGGATAAGTGCTTGATGTGATTAAGTAGATCTAGTTATGCTCTGTGCTGATGATATATGAATGAACATTAGATATGATATATAATATGCTTAGTGCTTCATCTGTTGAATCTAACCTATATATTTGTGGCTAAGTACTGAATCATCCTTAGTATAAGTATTCACTGCGATGCTTTGTGCTTTCTTCGAAGTGTAGTAATGAATGTATGTTAAGGAATAATTGATGCTAAGTGTGTTGTAAGAAATATAATCACAGATCTGTGTCCTAGCTAAGGTTGCATACATCTGAGTCCTGCAACCACCCCTGCCTCTACCTCAGGTGAGACTTCATCTACTTCGCAGTGGTTTCCAGAAGGGACGGTACTTAGGGTTTTGTTGGTGCACTCTTGAGCGTTGAACCCTGGGTCTTCCCTTGTGCCAACAAATGCTTCCATTGTCTAGACTTGAAACTATGATTTCTGGGAACTAAAGAAGAAGAATATTTATGCAAAATAAGCTCCGTGCATAGATCGATTGCCCTAGTGTGCAATGTTTTGTTTGACCTGTGAATATTTGTGCTAAGAAAGAGAGGTCATATCTAAAGAAGAAAGGTCAGATCTGAAGAAAGAGAGGTTATATCTAAATAAAAGAGGTCAGATCTGAAGAAAAGAAGTCAGATCTGCGAAGAAAGACGTCAGATCTACAAGAAAAAGGCAAGATCTGTAAGCTTTGTGCTTTGATAAAGGTAAGAATAGTTAAAAGTCTTAGATCTTAAAGGAAATTTTTAACTATTAACATTTCCTTTAAGAACTAATACTTAGAAAGACTTTTAACTATTCTTACCTTTATCAAAGCACAGAGTTGACAGATCTTGCCTTTTTCTTCTAGATCTGACCTCTTTCTTCACAGATCTTACTTCTTTTCTTCAGATCTGACCTCTTTTCTTCAGATCTGACCTCTCTTTCTTTAGATCTGACCTCTCTTCTTCAAATATGACCTCTCTTTCTTAGCACAAAGCTTCACAGGTCAAACAAAACACTACACACTAGGGCAACAGATCTATGCATAGAGCTTATTTTTCACAAATCTTCTTTTTCTTTAGCTCCCAGAAATCACAGTTTCAGGTCCCGACAATGGAACCAATTGTTGGCACAAGGGAAGACCCGGGGTTCAATTATCAAGAGTGCACCAACAAAGCCCTAAGTACCGTCCCTTTTGACAACAACTGTGAAGCAGATGAAGTCTCACCTGAGGTAGAGACAGGGGTGGTTGTAGGAATCAAATGTCTGCAACCTTATCTCGGACACAGATCTGAGATTTTCTTGCTTACAACACACTTAGCATCAGTTATTCCTTAACATATATTCATTACTACAGTTCACCGAAAGCATAGAGCATCGCAATGAATAATTATACTAAGGATGATTCAATACTTAGCCATAGAAATATAGGTTAGATTCAATAGATCAAGCATTAAGCATCTTATATATCAGATCTAATGTTCATTCATATATCATCATCATAGATCATAACTAGATCTACTTAATCACATCATGCACTTAGACAAGAAAGAGATAAACACATTGGATAGAAGCACAAAGCACTATACACATAGTTACCATGGTTCACCCCCACCCTGGGGCTACATCCACAAATTCTTCTTTATATTATCTTGGTCAAGTAGTTACAACATAGAGCTTTAATGACCCTTACTTCGCATAGGACAAAAGATCTGCGCAGCTCACTAGATCCTTCTTCCTTTCTCTTCAGCAAAATACTACACCAAACTATACATAGATTTCCAATATCATGCATAGAGCACTCTAATATACATCTGATCACATAGATCTAGTTACTAGCACTAAGCTTCCAGTTATACCTCACATAGATTTACTACATTACTATTACTAGTATCTTACTACTTATCCCCTATTTACATTGCCTATTTATAGGTTACAAAATGGGCCTAAACGTGGGTAAACCCATGGGTCGACATCTCTTTCCCATTAAATCAACCCAAAACCCAAAAATAGGTCTTTCTTCCTTACTTTTGACTTCGTGTTGTGCTCCTTCCTTGGCAAGCTGTAGCAGTCCCAAAAGTGGTCAATTATGACCAAGTATTCTTCAAAACTTGGTCAAGGGCCAACAAAAATTATAGGGATCAGGTAGGCATACCTTAAACTCCACATCTGGTTTCAATCCCTTTGCATTCAGTTGTTTCTCAACTGCAAATCTCCTCCCAAGGCCAACCTGCATTCACCAAAAGACAAACAAGAAACTACAAGCATGTGTTCTATATATGGATTAGTGGGTTAGACATCATAACAAAGAATGTAAACAAATCATAAATATTTAAGACATCATTTGGAAGGACAGAAAAAACATTTCTTTATATTAATCTCACAAAATTCGTTTACAATATGAGGCCAAAAATTGCTCCTCGAACTCAGTCCTAGGCTCCTCTTCACCATGCACCAATTGCTTCCACGTATTCTTCTCCTCTTAAGTTCTCTATAGGAAAATGGCAAGGGTTTGCAATGGAGGAAAGAAAGGAATTATGGCTCAAACTCACATTGTGGTTGCAAAATATTGGGGCAAAGGGGGAATACTAAAATGGTCAGAGTTTCTATGCTTTCATGCCTCTCTTTGGAATGGGACCGCAACACCTTCTTTTTATAGGCCAAAACGATAGTAACGGTTAGGGTGATTGGCTATGGGAACTCGAATGGTTAGGTAATGGCCCGAAAACCCATATCCCTTTGCAATTTTTATTTTTCGCGCTTTTTGTGAGTGGTTCTAATGGTGCAAATAGCATATGTACGTGGGAAGTACTGGTGCAGGGTGCATACATCTTCAAAGAAATGATTTTTTAAAAGAGTTGTCTAATGATGGCTTGGAAAAAATAGCACATAAGATGGCATGATTCCAAGTACTCATTTCTGGTGCAATTTAGGGTTATAAAAGATATGAAATTTAGGTATGTAAAATGTGCAAAAAGTGAAAGACGACACCTGTAGCATACACAAACAAAATGGGGAAAATAATCTAAAGTTCTCCATACCATAACTTTCATCTCAAATGTCAATTTTGAGAAAAATAATAGTTACTGGGAAGGTCTTGAGGAGGAAACGACAACTATCCACCCAGAATTTTGAATTGGGATCTAAAGTTTTATCACAAAGTAAATTTTGCAACAGTAAGTCAGTGGAAATCAAAGATTTTGAATGTTGTAACATTTCACTAGAAATCATAATGAGGAATGAGTATATTCGTTGGAGATATATTTCAAATAAGGTGTCTGAAAAATCATTTTTTGAGTTAGTGCATTGTGTTATTCATAAATTGATAAGAACAATAACATGTATTATAATTAATGGAATGTTTTATAGTATTCATGTTTTAACAATTATTATTGCGTGCAGTTATTTTGTAGAATTAGAGGTACAAGAAAACAACTTTGGTTGTTGTATGAGGACTAGAGTTATGAAAGATGCCAAAGGATATTACAAGCATGAGGAGGATATTATAGGTATGCTTTTAAGAATGGGAAATGGTGGGATATATTCTATTGGAAGGAGAGGTAGGAAAGAGCCTGTAGCTATGAGAATCCTACATAGAAAGGTGCATAGCTATGGGGAAGATAATGAAAGGATTATTAAGTATCAAGAAGAGATACTTCAGAGTCTGAATATGTTTCATAGGAAAGTTAACAAAGAATCTATCACCAATCAAATTTCTATTGATATAAAAGTGACCAAATCCAAATCCCATAGTAGAAGGGATGATCACGAGAATGATAGGAAGTCTAGAAGCATGAGAAGGTGACATCATTCTCCAAGTTAATCCACTAGAATAACTCTTGCAAATTAAGGGCCAGGGAGAAGCCCAAGTGTGTATCCTATAAATAAGAAGAGTAAAAGCAATTAGTTATACATATTTCAAGGTGAACTCAGGAAAATCAAGCCACCAAATTTGAATGGTGAGAATAGGATAGGAGAGGAGGTCGAGGCATAGATATTGGAAATGAAGAAACATTTCTAGCTACATGATACCCCTCAAGGGTAGAAGATAGAATTAAAACCTACCACTTGCAAGGAAATGAATCCATGTGGTGGGATTGACTTATGCAAGTCAAGCACCTTGATCAGAAGAGGATCTCATGGTGGTAGTTCTAAGAATATTTCCAAGAGAAATATTTATCCAAACATTAATATGAAATAGTTCTTTGAACTCAAATTGGGAATCATGATGATGGATAAATACGAGAGGAGGTTATTTGAATTGTTGATGTATGTGGACTTAATAAAGGATGAGATGGTCAAAATCCAAAGGTTTATTAGTGGGTTACCTTCTTTTTAAATTGATAATATACAATATGATAACCTTGGAACTTTAGAGGAATCCATAAGGAGATAAAATATCTCTATTAGTAGAGCATCATAAGGCTAGTTTTCCAAAAATATTAGAATGACAATATGAATGGTAAAAGGGATCAAAGGAAGGAAGTTATTAAACCACCCTTTTTCAATAACTACTCCCAAGAAAATCAATAAGGCCAATCATCCAAAAATGAGCACAAGACTACATATTCATTTGGGAAAAGACCAAGGAAACAACCTGTACAATGTTGGAGATGTGAGGGAAATTAATTATATAGAGAATCCCCTCACAAAGGAGAAGTAATGAGGATTTCCCTGAACCCTCAGGATGTAGAAATAGTTGAATATATTGGAGGAAACATGCCAAGGATTTATGCATCCTTGGACAATTATCAATCCAAACATGAATCCCCCATGATTGAAGTGGAAGGTAAGATTGATAACCATCCCATAACAATTTTAATTGATTATATAGCTAGTCATAGTTACATAAACTCTAACATTGTTGAAATATTTTACTTGCAAATGTTAAAAGAAGGTAAGAATACCTAAGTCTTAGTTAAAAGAATAGGGGACTTTAACATTGATGTACTCTTGATGAAGAAACACAAGTGAACATTATGCCAGAAAGAACTTGGGAAGCTATAGGAAAGCCTACCATGATCCCTTCTCTAGGAGGAACAAGTTTCTTTAGAGTAAAGTTAGTAAACCTATGTGGAAGGATACCCCGGGTACCTATGACTATCAATGGAACTTTGAAAAAGGAAGACTTTGAGATCATTAAGTTTGTTGAAGACAATTCCCCATTTACCATGCTCGTAGGGAAACTTTGGATTGATAGAGAACAAGCCAGATGAAAAGAAGAAGAAAAAATTTGGGAATAGAAGAAGCAAGAGTTAAGAGACTTTATGACCAGAAGGATCGTGCACTTGATTGAAGAACAAAAGACCAGATCGAAGATATTAAATATTAGCAACTCCTATGTTGAAGCTAAGAGAACACTTGAGGATCCATAGAAGATCGAGTTACCTATTTTTGATACAGAAGAAGTATTATCAAGGAACCCTAGGAAAGACTTTCAACAACGCGAAGTAACTAAGACCACAGAAGATAAAGATCAGAATGGTAAGAGCATTACAGATATGAAGCTCACTGGGAAGAAGTCTAGGAAGTTAAGAAATAAAATGGCTAATATTGTAAGGTTACAAGAGGTTCTAGAGGACACTTCGCAACAAGAAGAATTGTAGAATTGGAGCTTCCTCGAGATATCAGAACAATCACATAGATTACTTTGCCATGACGAAGAAATATATCCATTAGAACCAATATACCCATTCGACTGCCACTCCGAATGGATCGAAAAGAAGTTATGGGCTACCAATAGACCATTGGATAGCACCAGAACAGATAGAATGAAGTTAATGAAGGCCCCATTTCCATTGCAAGTAGATTGTTGGTGAGATTTCCTACTTAACCCATCACACCATGCACCAATAATATTTTTTTCTAAATGAGAATATGAGTGCTAACCATGAGCTTTACTTACCCTGAGATCATTGCCTTACTATTCACTGTAGTCTCTGAATTCCTATTGCACCTGAGACAGCTGACCCAATTTTGTATGTTGGACGAGTTCAGCGTTGCTGCGAAAATTGTTGAAGAAGTTCTAATTTTTTTAATGACTAAGAGAGTCATGTCAGAACATGTAATGTCTACAAGAATATAGGCATCCTCCTCAGGCACACTGCCAGCTTCCCCCTCCACTACTTGAGCAGGACCATCCCGATCGCCTTCAAAAAGACGATCTAAGCTCTAAAACGACTTCGCCACTGTGAAGTTGATCCCAATAATCTAGCCTAAATATATCCCACCATTAAGCAGACCAGTGAATCGAGACACTATACCCATAGACTTTGACTATGTTGTAGTCATGACGTACCTCCTGAAAGGGGTGCGCGCAGTTCATGTTGACTAGGAGAAGCTCACTACTCTAAAATTTAGCGATTTTAACCTTGGAGATCGCAAGGTTTACAGTATGCTAGCCCCACACAAGTATTTGACTATTACAAAAGGAAAGAACCCCAAGATTGTATTGTAGCAATGGACCCATAACCTTGCATAGTCAACCCTCCTCAACATAATGAAGATTCCACATTTCGGGAGGCATCAAGAAGTCAATGCATGTGTTAGACTGTTGATGTCCTACTACCACAGAGGATACCTATGGCTGGACCAATGTGGATATAATTATGATCAATCAGATGACTGGGCTAAGCATGCAAGGCCCTGACCTGTAGGAATTTTACCCTAGAATGACCACAGATTGTGCCCTCACTCAACAAATAAGAGACACATATGATGATCTGGAGAAAGGCACGCAAGGTTAAAAGGTAGCCTCCATTGATAATGCAACATTGCACTTTGGTTGCTAGTTGATCACAGGAAAGTTAGTCCGAGAAAACAGACCTACATAGGTGACCAGATTTGTAGTTGACCTCGTAGGGAAGTGCGTGGAGGGACTACAAATGAACTGGGAAAATACCTTATAAATAAGCTAGAGTTTGACTGTCGACAAGCATAGGACCAAGGGTATGAGTTCCACTTTTTCTAGTTGCTCATACTCATCACTTTCATCACGTGGGAACTACCCAAGGGAACCCCATTTCCAGATATCGAGCCCTTCGAACCATTGCCCATGAAGTTTTGTACACTGCAGTACTTCAGCGACATAAACAAACAATGGTAGTCCAATGTTGTCTTCCATGCTTACTACACTCAGTTGAAGAATGCCATTCAGTCTACACCATGCATTACACCCAAAACGCTTCATAGGTTTATGCCTTTCATGAAATTTAGTGCAGATCGTCACTTTACCTACATCACAGCATGGGCAGATGAGCACAATAAACAACTCCAGTCATATTACAAGCTAACAGAAGATGACTTGGAGGAGATTACCAAGGAATGGTCAATAGACCTCCTTATTGTAGTAGACCCCGCATAGATGTCTGACGTAGATAGCTCTGAAGCTATGCCAGATACACCAGGACCACGCAAGACTAAGAAGGATGTGGAAGTCCAAGATATCCACAAAATATCCACAAAGACTGATTCACTCTCAGCTGCGAAGAGAGGTAATGATGAAGAACTAGGGGGCACAAAATTTTAATAGAGAAAAGGTGAGGTTACTCCACCTAAGGACGAGGAAGATCCCTCCAATAAAAGGAAGATTACCCCACAAAATCCCTCATCCAGAAAGAAAACTTAGTCCTCCTAGACCACTCTTAAAACTATCCTTACCCCGGATGATTTTGACTTCTTAATTACCGCACTGAATGATGTTTCATTAAAGCTCATGGAAAAGAAAGAAGAAAAGAAGGAGGAGCTATTCCGCCAGATCATAGGTGAATTCAAAGAAGTGCAGCAGGCACTCCATTCTAGCCAAGCAGTTTCTATGGCGCCATTAACAATGGAAATATCAGGAACATGCAATGAGCCCATACAGTTACACCAGATCATCGATAAAGTCGAAGCTCGCCTTCAACAAGCTAAAGAAGACATAGTTCAAGCCACCCTAACCTTGGCACGGGAAAAGAGTGCACATGGAGAACAATAGAGGAAGGAAAAATAGGAGCAGCTTGGCCTACAAGCGAACTGGGAGGAGGAAAAAGAAAAGTTACAACAGAGCAAGGACCAGTTTCTAGCAGAGCAACTTGAAGTACAAGAGAGAGTGGACAGAGGGACTACAAATGAACTACGAAAAATACCTTATAAATCAGCTAGAGCTTGACTGTAGATAAGTGCAGGACCAAGGGTATGAGTTCCACTTTAGTTGGTTTCTCATACTCATCACGTGGGAACTGCCTAAGGGAACCATGTTTCCAGAGATAGAACCCTTAGAAACATTGGCCGCAAAGTTTTGTACGTTGTGGTACTCCAACAACATGAACAAACAATGGCAGTCCGATGTTGTCTTCCACACTTACTACACTCAGTTGAAGAATGCCATTCAGTCTACATCATGCATTACACCCAACACACTTTATAGGTTTATACCTTTGATGAAATTCAACTCATATCGTCACTTCACTTACATCACAGCGTGGGCAGATGAGGACAAAAACCAACTCCAATCATATTACAATCTGACAAAAAATGACTTGGAGCAGATTACCAAGGAATGGTCGATAGACCTCCTTGTTGTAGCAGACCCCGAAGATATGTCTGAAGTAGAAAGCTCTGAAGCTATACCAGATACACCAGGACTGCGCAAGACTAAGAAGGATGTGGAAGTCCAATATACCCATAGCATATCCATGAAGACTGCTTCTCTCTCACCTGTGAAGGGAGGTAATGATGAAGAACTAGGGGGCACAAAAGTTGAACAGAGAAAAGGTGAGTTTACTCCACCTAGGGATGAGGAAGATCCCTCCAAGAAAAGGAAGATTACCCCACCAAAGCCCTCATCCAGAAAGAAAACCAAGGCCTCCCAGACCACACTTAAAACTACCCTTACCCCAGATGATTTCGACTTCTTAATTGCCACATTGAATGATGTTTCGCTAAATCTTGTGGAAAAGCAAGAAGCAAAGCAGGAGGAGCTATTCCGCCGGATCATGGGAAAATTCAAAGAAGTGCAGTAGGCACTCTAGTCCAGCTAAGTAGTTTCTATGGTGCCATTAACACTGGAAATATCAAGAACAGGCAATGAGCCCATATAGTTACACCAGATCACCAAGAAAGTCGAAGCTCACCTTCAACGAGCTCAAGAAGACATAGCGCAGTGGGAGGAGGAAAAAGTAATCCAAAAACTGTGCTTTTTCCTCCTCCCACTAGAAGAAGTAATCCAACAACTTCAACAACGCATCACAAATATGGAGCTTCACACCATGCCCGAGACACCCCAAGAGATAATATATCTAAGAGAGACCACTGCTTGAAGCACAGTCGCCAGATTAAAAACATTGTCTTCAAAATGTAGGCAGATAAGCACTTGAAGTGCCCAGACATATGAAATCCTCACAGAGAATCCAGAATTGTAGACATTGGAGGTGCATCTCCATGAAGAAAAGCAGCATGTAGATGTTCTACAAGTGCAGCTGAAGTTCGTGACCCCAGTCGAAAGAATGAAGAGGTTCGCCGAACAACGCACAGCCCAACAAAAAGTACACATGCTACAAATTAAAGTAATGGAAGTCTCTCAAATACTGCAACCACTCCAAGAGAAGGCTTGCCAACTTTTCACCGGACTTGAAATCTAGGGAGTTGGACTCGAACAGGGTGTCATCACTGCATAACATCTCCTGGAGGGACCATTCAGTGAAACAGTAATCCAAAAATTTATTGAACAAGAGGATGTTGCACTGCAGTAGGTCGAAGTCACTCAAGCCAACCTCGAGGCATTCAAAGTGGAATTGGTCAGACCTCAGTGACTTGGGATGAGTCACAGGTGAGTGTTGGGGGCCTTTTGGTTGTTGACCAAGTTTTGAAGAATACTTGGTCATAATTGACCACTTTTGGGACTGCGACAACTTGCCAAGGAAGGAGAGCAATGTGAAGTGGAAAGTAAGGAAGCAAAACCTATTTTTAAGTCCATTTTAGGGTTTTGGGTTGATGTAATGGGAAACGAATGTCAGCCCATGGATTTACCCACGTTTAGGCCCATTTGGTAACCTATAAATAAGAAATGTAAATAGGGGAGAAGTAGTAAGATAGTAGTAATAGTAATGTACTACATCTATGTGAGGTATAACTAGAAGATTAGTGCTAGTAACTGGTTCTATGTGATCGGATGTATTTTAGAGTGCTTTGTGCATGATATCGGAAAGCTAAGTGAAGTTTGGTGTAGTCTTGTGCCAAAGAGCAAGGAAGAAGGATCTAGCGAGCTGTGCAGATCTTATGTCCAGTGCGAAGTAAGGGTCATTGAAGCTCTGTGTTGTAACTACTTGACCAAGATAATATAAAGAAGCCTTTGTGGACGTAGCCCCAGGGTGGGGGTGAACCACGGTAACTCTGTGTATAGTGCTTTGTGCTTCACTCTAATGTGTTTATCTCTTTCTTGGCTAAGTGCTTGATGTGATTAAGTAGATCTAGTTATGCTTTGTGCTGATGATATATGAATGAATATTAGATCTGATATATAATATTCTTAGTGCTTGATCTGTTGAATCTAACCTATATTTTTGTGCCTAAGTACTGAATCGTCCTTAGTATAAGTATTCACTGTGATGCTTTGTGCTTTCGGCGAAGTGTACTAATGAATGTATGTTAAGGAATAATTGATGCTAAGTGTGTTGTAAGAAAGATAATCATCGATCTGTGTCCCAGCGAAGGTTGCAGACACCTGATTCCTGCAACCACCCCTGCCTCTACCTCGGGTGAGATTTCATCTGCTTCACATGTGTTCCCGAAAGGGCCGGTAGTTAGGGTTTTGTTGGTGTGCTCTTGAGCGTTGAACCCTGGGTCTGCCCTTGTGCCAACACTTTGTCCTTTATGTATGATTGTGGGGTAATGATGGGATAGTTGTTAAAAGTAGGAGACTTTAGACAATTATCTCTTCCTGCATTTCAAAACCATGGTGTAGTCCGTAGGGGGGTTTTCTCGCTATAGTAGAATTGGTGATCATACTGGGGAGACCTCTAGGGTTTTTTGGGGATATTCGTTTTGGGTGATTTAATTGGTTTAACTACTTTTTTGAGTTTATGTAAGTTTCTATGTCTTTAAGGGATTCTAGTCTTCAATACCAGTACTCCTTTCCTAGTTTGCTTGACTGTTGGTTTTCAATTTTTGAGAAGTTTCATAGGTGTATGCGGCCTGTAGTGTGCTTGTACGCGTACATACATGCCCTACCTTTGGACAGCCTGTATACATACACAGGTTTCTCAAGTGTCAGTAGCGTTCCTGTGTTGAGAAATTTTGTTTTTTATAGAAGAGGCAGTCATCCTCTTCCCTGTCAGAAGTCACACTTCTCAGGGTTTTCTTGATCTATCCTTGGTCTCTGTTATAGAAGTCTGTAGCCTAGGTCTGACCTCAACATAGATTTCTTTGTATCAAAGATTTCTTGTGTTTTCTTTATTAGGGTTTTTAGACAATTTTGTGAGTCTATTATTATCTGCCTGTTTGGTATTGTTAGTGACTCCCTACGATCTATGATGGGATGGAAGTCATTTCTTGGTCTTGTCTTGTCGTCATTTTTTCCTATTTTTCTTTAGAAGAAAAGAAAAGAATTCATTTGCAAATTTCTTGTTTCGAAGCATAAAACAACAAAAAAATAAAAATCATTTCTTTGTTTGGTAAAAAGTAGTTTAGGTTAGTTGCTTTATTTACGAAGGAAAAAAAAAGTTTTCTTAAGTTCTTAAGTTCTAGAGAAATCTTGTTTTAAGTTTTTTCTTTTCAAAGATATGAGAAAAGTAGTTACGAAAAGTTTGGTGAAAGAATTTAATTTGGCAAATCTTTATTTGTGAAGAAGGAGTAGTTTGTTTCAGTTTCATCTTATGCTCTTCTATTTCATCTCTTAAAGAACATCATTGGTTTCATTTCCGTTCCCTTTGAATTAAGACAACCACTAAAATTAACGCTTAATTAAAAGTTATTAGACTTTGTGTTTTTAGGGTCCATTAATTTAGTCTAGGCTAGAGCCTTGATTTAGGATTGGAGAGGAAACTCTTCAAGGCTACAAAAACAAACATAAGAGTCTGTGCTAAGGAGTTCTTGAAAGTCTAGTAATCATGAAATTTATCCGAGACCCCCCTCTAACATAGTGGCTAAACATGAGGTCCTGTGAGGAAAGGTAGCGGAGATAAACCCTCCAATGTCAGACCAAGTGTAGTGGGGAACGCATATAGAGGGATTATCTTGGGATTCCATTCATCGCATTTGTTAGGGACCTTAGTGGGTCTCGAATCCATTCGAGGTCCTTAGTCGGCTTCTGGAACACTTGCTTTCAATACCCTTGATAGGTTCCCGGCTTGATACTCTGCTCATTGCGGTCCACCCAACTATCGACCCTACCCGCCTGGTGATTTTTTGTGCATTGGAAACCTAGTTTCTTTTATCTTAGTGACTTACACAGGTGACTGCGGGGGTATTCCATGGTACCTAGGGAAAACATCGAGGCACACTTTTCAGAGTATAGCCAGAGGGTGCTTTTGTATTCAAGTTTCACTTGCACCGGTAAGTTGCTCTAGTGTTGGCTGGTGTAACTGTTCTTCCAACTAGCTAGTGATCTGCTTGTCTTATCTCATAGGATATTTTTATAGTGTATGTTAGTCTTTAACATTAATAGAAATCCCTAGTGTGTCATTGATCTTCTCACAACATGGAGGATTAGGAGCTCCATCGGTCGTGAAGGCTTCTTGGCTTGTCACCGGTTAATCTGGAGCCACCCCCACCACTGCTAAGGTGAAGGCTAGACCAACAAGGGTATTTTGAGGTGACCAGACCATAGGAAACTGAGCTTGGCCCATATTCAAGAGGAGAACACTTGATTATGGAGGAACCAACTATTTTCAACCTCCAAGAGGAATCTTTTGGTTCGTATAACCCGTTGATATGTGATCTATCGGTCCCTATCATTGTACAGATTAAACCTTACAAGTGTTAGGTAGTTTCACAAGAAGCAATGGAGACAAATGTTGCTACTTCTTCAAGGAATCCCCATATTCCCTCTACAACTGTCATTATAGCGGTTTTTTGCCTCCTAACCAACCATTGTCGGTCTGAACCACTATGGTATCGACCGCCTATACCTCGGGCAATGGTCTGATTCTGTCTATGGCAACGATAACTGCTCCTTTCACCCAGAGTGTGACGGGCCCTTCGTTCTCCTACGGGATGCCTGGGTTCGACATGAAATTTGTCCTTTCCTATTCCACTCTATAGAATTTAGGTCTAGGGGTAGGGAGCTCGAACACTCCTCTGCAATAATCTATGGGGGGAAGTTCATATCCATATAACACTTTCCATTATGGAGGGTTTCATATACCTCCTTCATCCCCTTTGCTTAGAGGTGCTCAACAGTAGTCTGCCATGCCGAACATAAACTTTAGTTCATTTGGAGGAGGTAGTCAAGGAATTCCTTCTTATATCATGCTGGTAGGTTCGACACCATTCTCTTTGTTCAACGTGTTTGGTAACAACACATTCTCGTCAGTTGTCATCTCGACCAGGGGAAACCCCAGTTATGGGAAACAAAATCCTATGCAGGGTACTATTCTTGCATAGGGGGAAAACTTAGGAATTCCTTTCTCACAAGGACATTGGAATCTGTGGCAGGGATTAGTTCCCTCATTAGGGATGCTGACCAAGGGAAACCCCTTCCATAGCCAATGGAACCCTGGGCAAGGCTCAGGATCTATGCCCATCAGATCGGTAGGGGGAAACCCTTCCCAAAATCCTTGGAATGCAATGCAAGCCCAACATTTTTTGTCCTATTATAGGAGTCAATGATGACGTATCAACAAGTGAATAATCCATACGCTAGTTATGACCATTGTTATTACCATAACCCTGTCCAACAACCTAACTTTTCTTGGCAACCTGGTGCCAGCTAAACTCCAGGCTCCTTTTTCCCTAGTTATAATCAACAACCCAAATTACTGTTTCTGGCAACTTTGCACTTCCCAAAATTGACAAGGTTATTAAATGACCCCATCTGTCATGATCTGCATTGGTCTCCCATGCCAACCAAATTTCTTTCGGACATTCCAAAGTTAGAAACTAAGCCTAATGAATATCCAGGCGATCATGTGACTACCTTCCATTTATGGTGCTCGTCCAACTCTTTGAGAGATGACTCTGTTTAGTTGCATTTGCTTCAATGCACTCTCATCGGGAGTGATGAAAAATGGTACATCAAGCTTGGCCACTTAATATAATCTACCTTTAAAGAATTGGCAATGGATTTCTTAAACCATTTTCAATTACCTGTGAGATACGACACTGACACCGAATTGCTGGTCAACTTTGAGAAGAAAAAGGAGGACCATATCTCAGATCACATATGAGAATGGAGATGCTAGAAGAGTTTGATAAAAGTACCAGTCCAACCAACATTCTTTCTAGAATGGTTCCTTAAGTCTTTGGTACCACAGTTATCTAAATACGCCACAACGTCCGGGGTCTTTTCAGAAGAAGAAGTGATAATGAGAGCTCAACAACTAGATTTGATTTACTCTCAGTATGGTTTACTTTATGAAGTTTTTCTAGATGCACCATGGTCGATACTCGACAAGACCAGATAGATATATGGACCACATGATGATCGTATTGTTGGTTCAACGCAAACGAAGCCCATTGATCAGTTGTTGAATCAATTGTAGCAATTATCAATACAATAGATAGTTGCCAGCTAGACCAATGGTTCGACTGCTCCCCCTACTCAAACATCATATGTACATAGTGTGCAATCGACAAAACTGAAGTCTACCCAGCAGCCTAACGAAAAGAAGAAATAGTGAAAGAAGGGTAAGGGGTATAACAAACCTACCAATAATGTTGGCGGGGGAAACACTAAAAATAATAAGTCAAAGTATCCATGTAATATTTGCATGGAAGACCATCTGACTCACCAGTGCCCTCAGATTACGAAGGCCTGGAAGTTATTGGAACAGTAGCAGCCTGTCATGTTAATGAACCCATTTCCACATGGGAAAATTTTAATTCAAGCCTCTTCAAGCACGGAAGGGGGCAGTCAAGGACCCCCTCCATATTTGAGTAATCCTTAGTCCACGAATGTGAACATGATGAAAGGTAATGTTGATATAGAAACTAGGGCACATGACTACAGAATTCCAAATACCTTTGAGAAGGGTAAAGAAGAAGAAAACCCACCTCTTCCTCTCCATATTGAGAATATGTTGGGTGAAACAATGACACACATACCAAAAGGCGCATTCAAGAAAGATTCTCACAATCCAAATGCAAGGACCACCTAGAACTACTCTCTAGTGGAGGATTTGTCTCAAACCCCTTGTGCAATGTCTTCTTTGGAAGTCCTCCAGAGATTCCCTTCTTAGAGAAAGGCTTTGTTAGTTTCCTTAGGATCTGGTGAGACTTGTAGTCTGGGAAAGATCATGCTTGATACGACCAACTTAAAACCTCATCTCCCTTACCATGTGGCATTTCAGATAGTAGTGGCTTACACCATGAAAAATTTTACTTGGAACATTTTTCGCATGGTGGTTGATGAGGGCGCCTAGACATGCATGATGTATTTGGCATGTTGAAAGGCCATTGGCCAACCCATTTTTTCTCTGTCACCTACTCTTCTTACCGATTTTGACGGTCATTTGTTCCAAGAACATAGAATCATCCTCTCTTTCACCATGCAGTAAGGGGAGAAGACCGTGTGCATCAAAGTTGAAGTGGTCAATGCGTCTCTCAACTACAATATCTTGTTAGGAAGGAGTTGGACCTATGCTATGCAAGAAGTGGTCGCGATAGTTTTCTAGATCTTGTTGTTTCCACACAAGGGTTAGATCCTGTCCATTGATCAGTTATCCTTCTCGCCTCCTGACCCTTCATTGGGGGTATCAACGGTCCCGATGATTGATAACACTTAGCCTGACATCGTCAATGTATGGGTTGGTTTGTGCCCACCTTTGCTGGGTACTTTCAGTTACGCGCCTCCGACCAACAATGTCCAATACATATCGGTTGTCCCTGACCAGCCTAGGGCTGAAATCTTTCAAATATCATCGTTTCGAACGACTTACTTTAATGACCTGTCAACTCTTCCTTCCCCATCAACCATGATGGAAGGGACAGGGCACCATGGCATGGCCATGCCTTTGTCCTCAGCAGAAGTTTCATACCCTATAGTCTAACAAGCTTCCATCGACCCCGATCTAACTCCCGCACAGAAGTTAGATCCGGCTCTCGAGCCTATTTGGGCTCAAGGTTACATCATCGATACTGATTATTTAGACTTATTCTTGCCCTCAAATGAGGTGATTATTGAGGAAATGACTAGTTTGGATAGACCCTGGGATGATCTCAATCACAGATCTTATTTCCTCCCAGATTTAAGAAGAATTCAAGTAGGTGAATTCACTCTGACTATGACTTGATATATGACTTGTCCTATCAATCCTTTGGCTATGCATGATATTTACATTGAAGGAAATATGGAAACCATATCTAAAATGATACCTATTGATATCTCCAGAACCCCTGGCATCGTGGAGAATGTATTCATAGGAGTGAACTTCTCTCCCGAGGAGATTCAAATCTAAAAGGATTTATTTAAAGAATTTCACAATGTGTTTGCCTAGTATTATGAGGAAATGCTAGGCATAGATCCAAGAATCGTTGAACATGAAATCATGACATATCTTGATGCTAAGTTGGTCCAGCAGAATCTTCATCCAGTTAATCCTAATAAAGCAACAACTATTAAGGTTGAAGTGGAAAAATTGATTAAAGTTGGTTTCATCTACCACATCCAATTGACTCAATGGGTGTCAAATCCTGTGCTAGTCAACAAAAAAAAGGGTATGATTCACGTATGTACAGACTTCCATGGTTTGAAAAAGGCATGTCCAAAGGATAATTTCCCCAAGTCATTTATTGACAATATAGTCGATGAATGCGTAGGTTGTGAGGCCTTTTCTTTCATGGATGGTTTTTCAGGATAAAATCAAATACAAATAAAACATGAAGACCAACACAAAACCACTTTTATTTGTCCATGGGGTACATTCACTTATCGGAGGATGCCTTTTGGTCTGAAAATTGTTCGAGCTACTTTTTAGCGGGCCATGCCTTTTTCTTTCCACTATCTCAAACACATAGTCAAGGATTGTATTGATGATTTGGCATCATGATTTCGTAAGAAATATGATCATCCCACACACCTCTGACTTATCTTTGAGTAATGTCACTACTACCAGATTCACTTAAATCCAAACAAATGCAGTTTTTGCGTAACATCAGGTCATCTGCTAGGCTTTATAGTTTTGACAATAGGGATCATGGTCAATCCTCTAAAGGTCGAGGTAATAGTTCAGCTACCTCCCTCATGCACAATCCCTCAGCTTCATAGTTTATAGGGAAAAGAGAACTTTTTATGGTGTTTCATCACAAACTATGCCACGATCACAAAGGGTTCCATGCGTTTACTGAAGAAGGACATTCCTTTTCATTGGGATGAAGCCGCTCAATGCTCTTTCAAAGAGTTGAAACGCACCCTCAGGTCTGCCCCTCTGCTTCGACCACCCAATTATAATAAATATTTCTTATTATACTTGGTTACTGTGGAGTCGACCATTGGTATGGTCTTGGTTTAGGAGGACGATTTTCTCTCAAAATATGTGATTTATTCCCTGAGTCGAGGCCTGGTTGGACTAGAACTCAATTATTCCCACGTTGAAAAAATTGTGTTGGCAACAATTCATGTTGTCCAACGGTTCGATCACTACATCTTGTTTCACAAGACCACCATCATTGTCATTGTGAATCTGTTTCAATACATGTTGACACGATGTGTAATCAGCGGAAAGATAAGTAGATGTATAGCTATCCTTCAGGAATTCGACTTGGATTTTGTTTCGGAAAAATCCAAAAAGTCATTGGTCTTCGCGGAACTTATCTCATAACTTTCGGTCGAATCAGGTGATGTTATACCCGAGGAGTCGCCTATCAAAGGAGACACATTTTTTATCGTGTCTTTGGAACCCTGGTATAGAGATATACTAGTCTATATCCAGACTGTTAAGTGCCCCACCTCTACTTATTGTGATGAGCATCATGTCATATACGCCATCAAACCAAAAACTATCTCATACTCGAGGACACTTTGTATCATCGAGGTGTAGATTGCATCCTTCGCCAATGTTTCACTCATGAAGAAGTGGAAATCATTCTTAACGATTTCCACACTGGAGCATGTGGTGGTCATTTTTCTGGGTTGGAAACAACCCAAAAGAATCTACGAGCTAGTTAATTTTGGCTGACATTAATCAAAGATTGTATTGAATCGGTCAAGTGGTGCCACCCATTTCAAGTCTTCTCTCGGAAGATGAGGGCACACCCCACTCCCATGTTTCCCATCATCACAGTTGGTCCTTTCACCAAGTGGGGGATTGATTACACTACATGAAACCCCCTTTCAGTAAGGGGGCATTGTTATATCATCGTAGAAGTAGACTAATTCACGAAGTGGGTCGAGGCTATGCCAACGTTTAAATATGATGTTGAGACAACAACCCTCTTTTTTCTTATCCAAATAATAGCAAGGTTCGGCGTCCCGAGAGAGATTGTCACTGACCATGGCAATGACTTTCAGAATAAAATGATGTCTGAGTTAATGTCAAATCTTGGGTTGAGGCAAGAACATTTTTCACCCTACTACCCATAAGTGAATGGTCAGGTGGAAGCTGTGAATAAGTCCCTTAATACTATTCTACATCGAATGATCAATTCGACCAAGTCAAATTGGCATTTGATGTTGTACTCGGCATTATGGGCCTACCGAACGTCTGTTAAGACTGCAACCAGTTCCTATAGAGTGTCAGATCTCGTCTCTAAAGTTGGCAGTACAGTTATTTCCAGACACTTCACTGCTTGAAGAGCGTTTATTATATCTTGAGCAACTCGACGAGCAGCATCGGGATGCAGCCTTGGCTAATGAGGATCACAAACAAAAATTCAAGTGTCAGTATGATTGGTCCGTTCATCCTTGGATTTTCTATGAAGGTGACCTTGTCCTAGTCTATGACCATGATAAGGATCCCCTGGGGGTAGGCAAGTTCAAACCCATGTGGTTGGGACCTTTGATTGTGAAGGAGGTTCTAAAGAAGGGCGCTTATCGTCTGGCAGAATTTGAGAAAAAATCTTTGGCGGAGCCTTGAAATGGGCTCTACCTGAAGAAGTATTACTCATAGGTCGTTTGCCTTGGGTTACTTCTTATACATATGTATAGTTCTTATACATTTTCTCTTTTAGTTTTTGTCTTTTTGGTTTTATGGACGTGTCATTTTTTTATGTCATATTTTTCACTGTGGCAGATGTCAAGTGAATCAGAGATGTTCATTGGGTTTGTGGATGGTGCTAGCTGGCACACTCAGAGGCTTTCTTTGACAACTTGGGTGATTTTCACACCTCAACACTAGTTGTTATCTTCAGGAGGTATCTTTTTAGGTGACACCATAAACAATGTTGTTGAATACAACACAGTCTTAGAGTTTCTTCATGACGCTTTGTCACATGGTATCTCTCACTTTTGGGTCTACTTAGACACTTAGCTGGTTGTGTCCCAGTTAAATGGGGTTTACTGCATTTATGATCCTACTCTACACCAACAGTTCCTTAGGGTACTTCTCTTAGAACGAAGCTTTGATTACATTACATATATCCATGTTCCTAGGAGATTGAATCAAATCACAGATACTGTAGCTAATCATGTATTAGATTGGCATATTGCACACATATAAGAAAAATCACACACACGCACATGTAAATACATTTTTAAATAAATGTAATCCATAAGACATAAAAAGATGTAAATATGCATATATATATCAAAAATATTAGTGTACATAGGTGGGCACAAGAGCCTAAAAAATATGTCCAGTAAGAGTCATGGAGCTTATGCCCTCAAAAATTTACAAAAGGTGCCCTCAGCATGTAAGTAGTCTAGCCTAGCTAAGGGAGGGGCCTATTGGCCCTGCTATAATGAGCAACAACATTTTCCAAACATTGGAAGAGTTGGACCTAGGTCCATGGTACCCCAACTACATGAGGTTACATCGTTGGCGGTACACCCTCGATCTCTTCCATAGGGACTACACGAGTCAATGCAGTGAGGTTATGCTCCTCCCATCTCATTACTCTCTCAGCCTCTCTGGTTAGAGGCCCCCTATTGTTGTTGGTGGTTCGGCGGATGTGGATGGTTCTGCCTCTGGTCGAGGACGTCACCTAGTCCTCGAGAATTTTGTTGGATGCAATGGTCCCACATCTGTACATAAAATATACATAAGTGTCAGATACTCTCATATACAAAAAAAACAATACATATAAAAAGAAATAAAAATTAAATAAACTCTAAAAAAAAAATGTACCCATATCTCCTCGCTCCGCTTTGGGAGGTACAGGCATGTCAGGATCTCTAGAAAAGTTAATCTCAGCATAGGGGTAGTCCTCTATTGCCGGAATCTGTCGTGCCCACTTGTCAAAAAACTTATCATCGAAGGCCTCTATGGTCCTCCCTCCCCCCTTTTGTGGCATCAACACTGCCCATATACCTAATGCTGGGAGAGAGGCCACGTGCCCTTGTATTGTCTATAACAAACCAAAACTGGGTACCCTCTCGAAGAAAAAGGAACACATAACAGTCTTGAATCCAAAGTTTTGTTTTTCCTGTATCCGACACTTTGTTTGTTGTCTCTTCATGTAATCTAGCATGGTTATACTTCTGTTGAAAATCTGTGTATTTAAGAACTGCACTACACAATGCATGTACCCCCAAAGGCCTGATGTAGCACCACAGATCCAGTGATTTTCCCAATGAGTAACACTATCACTTTCAGTGATAGATTGTTGATCTTGTTTATTGGCACCCGAGAACCCACTTTCTCAGTACCAACCTCGCAATGGAGTCCAATCAACTCAATTTTTTGAGGATTGGGGGGAAAGGTACGCAAGTTGACTGGATCCTCTCTCCTCAAGAGACCGGTTAGGAAGTAAATTTCTTTAGTCGTTGGATTCAATGACTGCCCCTCAAGCATAAATGCCTCATCATCAGGATGCCAGTATTGTATCAAAGCATTCAACAACCTAGGTTGTGCCCTCGTAAGAGGACACTAGAATAATTTCAACAACCCACATTGTGCTAATACAATGATAGCATCAGGGTCTTGTGAGACTAAAAAATCAATGTCTTCATGCTCCCTCTCTCTCCAATGGACATACATCCTGCAAAATGACAAATACATGGGGAGTTAACTCTTGCTTTTTATTTTTTTCCACATACTAGAGGGTGTACGAGGGCTATATTAGACACAGTCATGTATGCACGTGTGTAGATTGTTTTCTACATGCGTTCATATGTGGGTTTTCCCACTATTTCCTTCGTACACGTAGGGCCGACCTTTCTNCCCCCCCCCCCCACAAAAAAAAAGGGAAATGTGAAAAGGAAGAATAGAAATGCAGGAGGGGCTAGTATGTACTTACTTGGTCCAAGCAGAAGTTCATTTCGTCCACTGATGCTCCTGGAATAAGCTCTTTTGGAAAAGGGGTGTTTTTTACTTTTTTGTCAATTCTCAATTTACAATGGTGATAATGAGCTGCCAGCTTCTATTTATAGACTTTTTGGCCCCTTTTTGTCATTTTTTTTGTCATTTTTTGGACCCTTTTGTCATTTTTTCTAGCCTAAAAATCATTTAGTGTGGTTCTCAAGTTTATTTTGGGATGTTATGATACATTTTACTTTTAGTTCGGTGAACTTTTTGACATTTTGGGCATTTTTAAGGTCCTTTAGTGAAATTTTTTTTTTCCAACTTTATGCATTTAAGATAGGATTCCACCTCCACTTGTTGCACCTCGTTGTCTTTTTCGCTTTTCCATAGGATCAATCCCACCGAATTGCGACAAAGAACCCTCACTCCTACTCTAGAAGTGACATAATTTACTGGTAGAGCCTACCTTCACATGGATTCCCTAGGTAGATCCTGGTTGCATTTTGGTGTCTATGCCGTCGCTAATGACTTTAGGCTTGGGAGTCCAATTAGTCCTATCTTGATTACGATTTCGGGCCTTCAAATGTCTGATATGTTAACACTCTTGGTTTCACCCTCAAGACTCCCAAAACAATGGGTCTTCTTTTAAGCCCTTTTCAGACCCTCCAAAAATGAAAAGATTGTCGAGCGATATTGTTTCCCTTCATGCTCACCAAACTAAAATTCAAAGGAATGTATATCTGATGGTAGTTTACCCTTGTTTTGTTCCATATGGTCACATGTATGAACAAAGGTATACTCTAGGAGATTTGGTTTTCTAGAAGAGTATTCTCAGGTATAAATTTAACCCTTTTTTGAGCCCGAGGGACTAAATTTACGAAAAAAGAACCACCACGGAGTCCATAGTTAATCTATTTTTAGACTCCCTAAAATTGAAAATATTGTCGAGTGACCTTGTTTCTTCACACTCATTACATTGGTCAAGAAAAACATCCCTTACGAAGTCCATAGTCAATCTTTTTTCAGTCTCCTTAAATATGAAAAAATTGTTGAGTGATCTTGTATTTGTCACACTCATTAAGATGATCTTGAATAGATGTTTTTTCGGTGCTAGTTTACCCCTTTTTCGAACTGACTAGACTACCTTCGAAAAGGGTACCCCAGTGGAGTCTCCTTTTACACTTTTTCAGACTCTCTAAAAATGAAAAACCGTCGAGCTTACTCTCTTTGGGCTCGTTAAAATTACATCGAAGGATGTTATCATTGTGTCTTATTAATCACATTTACATCCCAGCATCTTTGGCCTAATGCAGGCTACATGTTGCTCTCAACTAAACCATCTGAAGCATGCCTTATACGCAAGCCTTGTAGCACTTTGCCTTTGCATCTTGACACCTTGAACCATGGAGGAATTTTCCAAAGGGTCCTTTTCCTGCATATGTCCCCTTTCTCTACGCATCAATGTGTTCCTTGCGCTTGGAACTGGTATGTCTGTGACACTCGTTCCTCCTTTGTAACATAGCATTCTTTTATTCTTTTTCAAGCTTTCCAAAATTATTGAAAAAGACAAAAAAAACAAATATACCCCAAAAAGAGGAAGGGGAAAGTATTTTGTTTATGCTAGCAGCACAATGAGTCTCCCTTGGACAAAGCACATCCTTTTGTTTGTTTTTCAATATCTAGGATTCAATATGACCTTAGGAAGATGTTCTTGCTACATAGAGTTGTGTCCTCCTCTAATTGGTTATCCTTCCAAACATATGGAGAGTTCACGTTGCCTCCTGCATCATGAACTTATGTCAATTCCATGTTGCCTAAGTCTCATCATTTATCATGCTTTTGTTCAAGAGAATTTTTCCTAAACTTGAGTCATCCCTTCTACAGTTTGTCTCTTGTCCTCATGCCCGACCACCTTGAAAGTCCAATCAAGTTCTTGCTCAAAATCAATGAAGTTCTCTGCCTGATCACCGATATTCTCTTGTCTGTTCCCAACAAGCCGTTGAAGACCTCTGGGTAGTGAAGTTGTACACTGATATTACACTCCTAACTAAGTTTTGAATATTTTGAAGTTGTTTATCGAGCTCTGAAGACCTCATCTCCAGCCATCAGGAATCATTGGCTTCTTGAATATAGATACTATAGATGTATATCTTTTGATTTCGAGATGTATATCCGCTATGTACTGCTCACGTCTACACCTTATATAGTTTTATGAAATGGATCTACAATCTATTTGATTGGAAACCATGATTTTATTTCATCCCAAGCATGGGTATGCCCTCCTCGGTGAGACAAATTGTTATTTTGCAGATGGCACCTCCTGAACTCTAGTCTCTGGGCTTACTCGCTTCGTACATTGGTAAAGATTTGTAATGTATTCCGGCCATCATATTCTCTTCTGACCTCACACATTAGGGGGCATCTGTTATAACCCTAAATTGCACCAGACATGCATACCTGGCATCAGGCCATCTTACTTTCTATTTTTTCCAAGCCATCATTAGAAAAATCTTTTGAAAAACCATTTCTTTGAAGATGTATGCACCCTGCACCACTACTTCCTATGTACATACGCTAGCTGCACCATTACAGCCTGCGTACACTCACAAAAAGCATGAAAAATAAAAATTTCAAAGGCATACAGGTTTTTGGGTCGTTACCTAACCATTTGACCACCCATAGCCAGTCACCCCAACTGTTACTATATTTTTTTCCTACAAAATGAAGGTGTTGGGGTCCAATTCCAAAGAGAGGCAAAAGAGCATAGAAAATCTGCTCATTTTAGTACTCCCCCTTTTCCCCAATATTTTGCAACCACATTGTGAGTTTGAGCCAGAATTCCTTTTTGTCCTCCATTGCAAACCTTTTACATTTCCCTAGAGAGAACTAAAGAGGAGAAGAATACATGGAAGAAGTTGGTGCATGGTGAAGAGGAGCCCGGGATCGATTTCAAGGAGCAGTTGTTGGTCTCATATTGTAAACGACTTTTGTGAGATTAATATAAAGAAATAACTTGTTCCGTCCCACCAAATGATGTCTTAAATATTTACGATCTATTTACATTCTTTGTTATGATGTATAACCCACTAATTCATATACAGAATGCATTCTTGTAGTTTCTTGTTTGTCTTTTGGTGAATGCAGGTTGGCCTTGGGAGGAGATCTATAGTAGAGAAACAACTGAGTGCGAAGAGATCGACATTGGACGTGGAGTTTAAGGTATGCCTACTGGATCCCTATACTTTGTCCTTTATGTATGATTGTGGGGTAATGACGGGATACTTAAAAGTAGGAGACTTTAGACAGTTAGCTCTGCCTACACTTCAGAACCCTGGCGTAGTCCGTAGGGGGGTTTTCCCGCTATAGAAAAAGCTAGCTCATTGGTTGTCTTCTATGGTTCACAAAATTTCCATAGACTATTCCTCATACCCAAATGGACTTTTGAGCAAGGGGTTGTTCCCTTTGAAAGAAAATCAGTTCCAAAATTTTCCCTTCACTGTTTCAACTATAACTTTCTAATATGAGATATATTTTCCACGTGGAGTAGCGTGTTGGAAATCTCTCTCCGTGTTTTATTTTATTTAAGGTATACCTTATTCCTATGAAAATTGACTTCTTAAAAACATCATTGAGGGCCTCAAAATTACCCTAGAAGTTCAACACCTTCAAAATTTTGAAAGTTTCATAGAGAAATTGATTGTTTTACTATTATAACGACCTTTTAATTTAATCACTTGATCTCAAAATAATGGAAAATCTTAGCCATTTTTATTAACTCTGTTGGTGATTAGCAATCAAAATTTGTGTTTTAACGTATGCAACACCTTTCCAAAACTGGAAACCTTACCATCGACCACTAACCCTTTCATTTGGAGACCGACTTGCAAAAAATCACTAAACCAACTGACCTGACCATCGACTATCGACCATTGAATATTTCTTTGGGATGAATGAAACATTTTACCAGTTTGGATGACCAGATCATTTGTCATTGACAATTGTTTACTAACTTGGCAATTAAGTAGATGTGTCCCGACACATGGATGTTGATGTGGCATTATACGTCATCATGAGGTGTTAAATTGGTTGATGCGGCATGAAACATGTATGTTGACATGGCATGAAACATTATCCTCCTATTTTTTGCATCTATGATAGATAATTTCCCTTGGATGACCCAAACACATCACCAAATTAGTCGACTCGATCATCATTTTTTGATGATCGATGAATCCTCTTTCTAGGCGAACACCTTGCTAAAATGACCGACCAAACCATCGATCATCAATGATTTCCATTGGTGACTAAAACACTTTTCTAATCCACTCGACCTAACCATCAACGATCGACAAATTATCTTGTCTAACTCGACCCTCATATAAACGATATTTATATATAGGTTGATTGGAGTAATATAAGTCCTCTAAAACCTCTCTTATATCATGTAAGTAATAATGATTATTAATCAACCAACACGAGTTCTGTGTCTTCCTCTTGTATATTGGACTGCACTTATCCATCGGTACAGAGAGTCGAGGCCCTCTGGTCTTCCATCTTCATAACTCTCTCACTTGCACCATCCTAGAAGAGAGGCATTAAGCCTTAGTAGAATCATGCCTCAAGGGTGATCCATCATGGGGATTAGATAAAACCTAGTATGACACTTATACATCATAATAAGTGACTTTTGTTGAGTGAAGGGTATCGATTACTACAAGCTCTCGATCATGCATTCCAACTTGGAAAATACCATGTCATTAGAGAGAAATTATAAATTTTCGACCAAATCCCAGATGAATTTGGATTGTCGATCTACCGTTCAAAATGATCTTGACCATTGATCTTATCGAACTTGCAAACAACTGAAAATGAAACGATCGTCGATCTTCATCATTTTCCCAACTCCAAAACATTACAAGTTTTTAAATATATTCATGATGAATCTAGGTCATTGATCTCTAGATTAAACACAATTTTGACCATCAATTCATCAAACTTCTCCCAACTCTACAACGATCATTAAAACATGAAATTTGAACTTCCAAGTCAAATTTTAACTCTGCAATTCTACAAATTGTTGTGATTTATCACCACTACGAGGGTTCTAAGGAAATTTCAAACTAAATGGTTTATAAATTTGGAGATTTCACTTTGGAATTCATCATTTTTCCCAAATTAGTCACAAAACAAGTCTGTAATGGTGAATTTTTACCAAATTCATGCTAGTTCTAGGACCATACAAGTCCATTGTTGAAATATAAGTTATGATACCAATCTGTAACAAGCCCCATGGAAATTGATGATCATTACTACGCA
>JZKD02S0056517.1:196408-207010 GCA_000966675.3 Picea glauca | reverse complement strand
ACCCAAGAAATGTACCCCTTCATTTTTATCATACCATAGGACATAAAATTCATTTATTAGGGTCTCTTTGGCATAGGTAGTCAAGAATCTCACTACTAGGAAACTCAAGGGAGCTCACTTCTAGGAAAACTACGAGGAAAACAGTATTAATCACGTCTTGATATAATGAAACTCATGTAGGAGTTCACTCTTAAATCCTTATAACATGTATGTTTAGTATTATTCTCCAAATACTCTCCATAATTCAATGTCGATGGTTTCTCCAGCTCCAAGCTCTTCTTCTTTTATCTCTACTTGTTTTCCATGTAAAAACATTCACAGTCTAAAACTATTGTAACTTCCCATATGAATTTCCTCTGCTTTGGCTTGCTTGATTGACTTACACTCTTCGCAAAAATGATTGTACTCATCCCCCTATGCTCCCCATATCTATGGGATGTGACTTCTCACACCCACCCTCCTACATGTATTCACTGATTGGATTTGGGGTTGCTCGATCGGAAAGTAGAAGGTTGATATACCAATAGAAATTTTAGGAAATGGATTGAATTAATAGACATTCATAATTCATCCTTGGAACCCTCTTAGATATTCTCTTAGAATCTCCCCTCTCTTTTGGATTAATCATCCCCCATGTTTATCCATGTCCCCTAGCAACTGACATCACATTTTATTATTAAAATTTAGAAATAAGTTTCACATATACATCACTTGTCCACAACCATACGTTATATCTACATAAAACATTAATTAAAATGTGGATTATATCAGGGGTTTTATATATATAGTCTTGGGCCTTGGGGCCCTAGTTAGATCACTAGGCATAGAATTGATACTGAAACTTAGGAACGTGACTAAAGTTGCACTCACACTTCCCCAAAGTTGTGATTGGACTTTAGATGTATAATGTGGTCGCTTCGATAACTCTTATACTAGTTACAATTGAGGGCGATGTGGAAGATACAAGAGGAAAGTAAAAACCTATAAGTAACATAATTAAATTTAACTTCAAGATGAATTTGATTAATGGGTGGGAGTATGTAATGCCCCATATTTTATTTAAAGTAATAATAAGCAATAAATACTTGATGAGGAAAATAGATAAGTGGTATTAAAAGAATAATAAGGAATATTAATTGAATTAAGATGCATAGTAATAAATAATAATAAAATGATAATAACAATAGTAGTCATAATAAATACTTAGTTTATTATTGATCTAAAATCGGGGTGACAGTGATGCCAAAATTTACTTGGTTCTAGGTCACTTGATAATGTCATATTTAAGATCGTTTAACTAAACTTGATCACATTAAAGGTGAAATTGAAGTGCTTATGAAGACTTGAATCCAAATAGAATATAACTTGGTGAAATATGTTGTTTGTCTCATAATCCATTAATTAATGCATTTAATAAAACATAACTACACAAATATAGCATGCATAAGGAAACATGAGATGAAATAAAAACGCATGACAAGAGATCACCATTGTTAACAGAGTTCACCAATATGGCTATGTCTTTGGATCCGCTGGAATATGAATCGCTTCATTATCCTTCCTTTGACAGGGTTGAAATATTCTCACAAAAAGGTGGTACAATTCTTCAGACACTAGAAGGACGACTTTCTCCCAAAAGGGGCTTACATACAAACTGCAAGCATGAGTTCTTGTTTCACTCCAAAAATGCCTACAAAATCTCCTCTCATATCCTTATCCCCCAAATGGATTCAATCAAAGGGATTTAAATAATGTTTCCTAGCTTCATAATATAAAAAGAGAAGATCCATGAATTTAGGATCTAATACCTACTCAAGGAAAAAAATGAGAAAGACCCTTAAATTCCTCCTTGAGAGTAGGAATACGCTTGTAATAAAGTGAGGAAAAGTATAAGACAACTCATAAGACCCTTAAATTACTCCTTAATACTAGGAATCTAATTTCCCATTAAAATTAGGAAACTAATTCATGAGTTGTATTCACACAACTAGTTTCTCATTTTACAATTAAATGAATATTATGTGATATTATCAAACTCGCTTTCAACATTGATCATTTTTATCATATGAATGACTAATGCATGGGTTTTATCATACTCATTTCAAAGTATTAGTCACCTTTCTATTTCAAAAAAATCATTTATGTGCATTAATTATTCCTTTCCACCTTATTAATTAATTATCATTTTAATGATTTATCCCATGGTTTGCAAAGTAATTCTTCTCTATGTAGAGATCCTCCTAGATAAAACCTCCCTACAAAAATAAATTTTGGTCCTCTCAAAGTATTGATAGAAACTTGAATCTGTGTAACAAATTTCTAGGAAGAGTCTTACACTCCAGGATGCACTTCGTTCTCCTCAATATGCCTAACAAGTCTCTGAAAGTTGCACCCTTCTTCTCCTTCAACTTTGTAGTTCTGAATAAGGATGTCGATGTTGACACTTACATCAATAATAATATATATATGGCAATGCATAATCATGTTTTCAAAGAAATATCATACTTGACAGAGTTTATAAAAAACTCATGGACAAATTTATAATGATTTCCCAAATAGGCCTTAGAAAAAATAATGACTTTCACTCAATAGTGGTTACAAGACCTATTAAAATGTTTAGGTATAAAAAGAATGCCTCTCACTCAACAATGGTTACACAAACTTTTACAATACAAAGGGACTGGATTCTCACAATCATATGTCAATGTCTCTCCTTCACAGAGATGATCTCCTCAGACAACAAAAGGGATAAGCTCTCGCAAACATGTGGCAATGTCTCTCCTACAAAGAGAAGGTCTCTTCTAATGAAGTGTCAATATATCCTTATCATCACCTCACCACCTCAATTTTTGTGCAAAATCATATACATTGAATTTCCTACATTAAATCATATCCTTTTGCCTTGCTGCATCACTCAAACATCACTAGAATTTGCAACATACATTCATCATTTTTGCAAGTTTTCAAAAAGAGGAAAAACCATAAAGGCATAAAAATTACATTGGTTTTCATACCAATGCACTCAAAGTGTTACTCAAATACTGGCATACACAACACTAGCAGATTCATCTTGTCATTTTGTAACTTTTGACTGTAAAATCAACTTGTTCTGAACGGTACAATTCTTCCTCGAAAAACATGCCATGCATTATTAGAAAATGTTGCATTCTTCCATGATCTCTGAAAATACACTACTCAAATCACAAAATGGATTGTGCAATTCAATTCAAGGGAAGAAATACTGCAATACTAATTGTATTTCCCTCAAATTCTAAAACTATCACTTATGGACCCTCCTTCCTCAAAATGTGTGCCAAAGAATTAATGAAAAAATGTGGGATTCTATCATGATCCCTTATATATACTTCCCATATCACAAAAAAAACTGTACCAGTGTATTTGTGGTGAAAAATCATGAAAAAATTACTTTTATTTTATCCAAATCAATCACTATGAATTATTGAGACTCCTGGGCTCTCTGCCTCGATTTGTGTGCTACACAGTCTATACATGTCTCAATATTTGTTCTACTATCAAGCCTTGAGCCATATGAAAACTATGGATGTATAAATACATGCCACATAGGTCATAGATGTTGGCATGGAATTTATCATACCAGGGTCCTCCTCAGGTTACCAACACAAGGTACCGTGAACTCTAGAGCGTTGGGATTTCATCTCCTCTGAAGAGAAGAATTCTCACCCGAAGCACAACCAAGACACAAGGATAAGAAAGGGAAAGGAGAATACTTAGGTGGGTTCCCAGAACCTTCAATATTCACTATGATCTTGTGTAAGACAAGCTAAATCCATAACATATCTGAGCTCATACACGCAGGAACTGAAGAGACTTAGGTTGCGAAAAGCATTCATACACAGAAAAATCATATGGAACTTATGAAGAATTAAAAAGTACTGTAAAGATACAATGCACAAGCATAAACATAGAATGATGCAACATATTTCAAAATTTTGGATCCTTCTTTATATATATTATCATCAGATCTTATCAAATACAACCTCATAGTTACAAAATGATTCTTTGTTACAAACTTCAAGCTCTAGATCCATGTCGTTGATCTCTATTTACACAAAACTATTAATATATTACATTTACAAAACCTTTTCTTATTTAAAACCCAACCTATTAATAATAGCTAATAACCAAAACCATAAAAACAACAATTCGGGAACAACCTAAACCCATTTACAATCATATACATCTCATATATATAAGTTGATTAGGGTCTTCTGGCTTTGGGCTTGCATGCTTTTTTGTTCTTTTGTAGCTGCTTTAGCCTTGCTAGTGTTGCATTGTCCTTTTCTGCAACCGATTTCTAGTACTTTTCCTTGCTCCACTATCGAGCTTCTTCTGTAGCTTGTGCAATTCATGCTAAACCAAAACTAGGACTATAATCCTTCTTGTGCAACTTCAAGTCCAAAAATGAAGGTCCCAACAAGCTCCGACCACAACCCTTGACTCGCCCTCAAGTAAAGTACTTGGCTCTTTCACAGCTACTAGGAACAATTATTTCTTTCCCTTGTCCTCCTTTTCCTCTTTACTATCCTCTTTGGATTGTGCTCTCTTTTTCTTCCTATTCAAATGAAGGGCCCAACTATGGGACCAACTCTAAGGCTAGCTTCCCAACTTCCTGAAAGATCCCAAATTTATTCTGCCATTTCCTAGCAAGGAGTAAGGCTTCAGCGATGAACTGTTGGGTTGCATCTCTGATACATTCCTTGGGCTTAGATGCGATCAAAGAGTTCCATTCAGAGTCTGTTGTTGCATTGACCCGATGCATTTGCATGTAAACTATATGAATGATAGGTCGAAAGTCACGCAACTCCTTCTTGGCTACGGATTGCGCCTCAAATAAAGAATTTAACTCAATGTTATCTTGCTAAATTTGATCGAACTTATGTTGTTTCTCCAGCAGATCCATAGTAGCCACAACTTCCTCATTCAACAACTAGATTCTAGCATGCACATCTTCTAGAGTATGGTTGCATGATGCTGGAGCATCGCTCCACCTTAGGAGCACGCCAACATTCCAACTCATAAATTCGCATTCAAGGAGGGGAGAGGCATTAACCCTCTCATGTTTCCCTCATTTTCAAATTTTAAATGTAAAATTAAATTCAATTAATGTTTGTAAGGAAGAAAGAGCTAATTTGATGCCTTCATACATGATGTATATAAGGTCGCCTTTAATGGATGACATGCTGATGGGATCTAGATCCAATTCAGACTAGATCGCCATTGAATGTAATTCAATGTAATTGATGAGAGTTAGGTTCCTTGGAGGGAAAGGCTTGCGGATCCCCTCTTTTGTAAAATTATATTTGTATCAAATTTCATTAGTAAGTTAAGGGTAAGGAGAGTAAGGAGAGGAGAGAGATGAGACTCTATTGCAGTCCGAGCTCACACATTTGTAACCAATCATTCTGATATTAATACAAAAGAATAGGTTTCATTGTTTATGAGTTTCTATGTGGTGAATGTTTACTTTATGTTGAGTGTGTGTCTATTATTTTATGTTGTAGATGTATGTGATAGGTTTCACCTGCAGGGGGAATATAGAAACTTATCTATCTTTGAGAGTTTGTTGGATTATTTATGGGTTCTTTAGGATAAGTGCAGGGAGGGCATGAAAAACTACGGGAAACTATGTGAGCCAATGCAAGGAGTGTGTATATAGACTTTGCTCTAAGTTAAGATGAGAACGTGCCAGGAGGGCACACCAAAATATTTTATAGACTCGGAGAGGAGCCTCAAGGTTGTTGAATAACTTGGAGGAAGACTCTACAGAGAAGGCACGGAAGACAGAGTTATTGAATACTCTGTAAGCTTAGAAAGGAGTGCTTCGAGAATATGCAAGAAGTTCACAGAACCAACACATTTTGAGGTGTTGGGGAATTTGAAAGAACCAAAGTCACTGAAAAACCTGGAGAGAGAAGATATGCAATGTGGGCATTGAGTAGATGCAAAGAGTGCATCAGTGAACCTGAAGGATTCAGGATTCAGAAGGAAGACCTGTTCAAGGAGTGTACCAGGCCAACACTTAGACAAGTTTTGAAAGTATGAAGTCGTTTGAAGGCTCAGTCGAGTGAAAGGAGTGCACATAGACGAAATTTATTTAGTTTCGAAAACCTCAAGAGGATGAGCATTGATTGTGTCAGGAGGGCACTAGAAATATTCTAAGGAAGCTGAAGGGTCGAGAGTCTTTGGAAGAATGAGTAATTTCAAGATCAAGAGGAATAGTTCCATCGTGCACAGATTCTCTGCAAAGTGTTAAGAAGGTTGAGAACAATCCAATTCTCAGACTGTGGGAGAAGCGCTAAGTGTGCAGAGAAGCATAAAGGATGTGCATAGGTGAACTTATTCCAAGTTCAATATCACGGAGGGATACCTTTGTGAAGCACAATTCAAGACCCAAAGTAGTCAGGATCACAGGAGAATCAAAGGCCACAACCTTTGACATTTTTGAAACCCTTCCAATTTCAGAAGTTCAAGAGAGAAAGAAACCACATCCATTAGATCAACTGTAGGAGGAGTGATATAGACCATCAAACAAAGGTCCAGGATGAAGGAGGAGCACACTGAAGAGAAGAATAGATCCAAACCATCGAATCTAAGCATGAGGATCAAAAAGCATTGGATCCAGGTAAAATGCATGGGCCTTAAACTTTTTCAAAGTGCACACGAGAGGAGACTTGCGAAGTCCCAAAGTCTCGCAGAATATAGGGATCATCCATCATCTAGAGAGATATGTGGAATTATATCTAGAAGTCCTAAGGAAAGGTACTCTAGAAGATTCCA
Source organism: Picea glauca (assembly GCA_000966675.3). Lineage (NCBI taxonomy): Eukaryota > Viridiplantae > Streptophyta > Pinopsida > Pinales > Pinaceae > Picea > Picea glauca. The sequence goes on along the minus strand of JZKD02S0056517.1, from coordinate 200,191 downwards.
GGTGAGCAGAGTGCGAAATCATCAGAGAACTGAATCCCAGAGCTCATCCCAGCCGTCAATGCAGGAAGGGACACATGTTAGTGGATATGAATCTGAAGAAAATTCACTTCGATAGTATTTAGTTGAGGATTGTTCAATACCCCTGAAGCTCCAAAGAGCGGAGTAGATTGAAACTATCCATTGCAAAGGAAACATGGTGAGAGATCTAAAATTCCATAGTTTTAACACTCTAGGAGGAAGTAGGTGAATAAGCTTGAATAAATCTCAAATTCATAGGGAGCTGGATCAGATATGGAGCATTGATCCTGTGGGGACAAGTGCCACTATATTCTGTAGTCTAAATAAGGAACACTTTGTAAGAAAGAAATTTGATGAAGGTTGAGGACTCCCTAAGGTCTAGGGGTTGTAGTCACTCTTAGCCGTCACTTCATAGTGGACATGTGGAGGGTGGATATTACCTATGTTACTTCAGTTCTATGGAAGGGTAAGTTCTTGGAGCGATAAGAATGGTTGAATACTGAACTCTCGGAGTCACTATGAGTTGTTGATTTGAGAGGGGTTTATGGACCGTTGATCCCATTGTATATTTGACACGTCGCGAGTTTAGAAATCCAGAGATTTTGTGGATAAGTTTTTCCATATTTTGTTGAAGTTGACGATAGAGTGTTGAGGAGACTAAGCATAAGGTCATAGCCCGAGGTCACATGAAGGAAAGGATCTAGCCGAGAGAGATATCGCCTGTTTTTATTAAAATTCCCAAATAGGGAGAAAGGCTTAACAAGATCTCGTGGGTCTCACAGGACCTATGCCTTAGGGACCTATGTAAGGTAATTTTGGGTTCCAGTAGGGTCATGAAGAGATGATCCAACTCAGGGATTTGAAGATCCTTTACTAGAAGTTCGCAAAGCCCCCAGGAAGGAAGGGGGTCATGCATCAAGTGGTATCAGAGCCTGATTTTATTCTTAGGCAGGAGGGAGGAGATAAAGGAGATACTTTGATACCATCAAGTGGTATCAATGCCTAAATTTTCTTGTAGACAGTAGGAAAAGGAAGGAAGAGGTAATCTAACTATGTCAAGTAGTGTCATAAGCTTAATTTCATATGTAGATAGTAGGTGAAGGGGGAGACAGAGTAATGATTCCCTATAAATATTGTTGCAAGATTTGCAGCAAATGGTAGAAAACCAAGAGGGATGACGGAAAAGAAGATGGATACTGAAGGTCATAAGTGTGATCAAGGAGCAGACCACAAGAAGAAACTTAAAGATGAAATTGACAACGATCTGAGTGAGATAAGAGCAGAGATGGAGATGCTACCGTTGAATATGCATCACAAGGAAAAGGTGAATTGGAGGTATGAGTGGCCCTTGAAGAGAAAAGGAAAACGTCATGTTAAAAGGTTTTTGGCTAGAAGACAACAACAATAATTGAGGAGGTGGTTGAGGCATGTTGAAAACCTCAGTGATATAAAGGAGACAGTTGTTTACATCTATGAACCAGACGTGGGAAAAAGCATCAGTGATGAGGAGGAGAAGAGATCATAGGGTCTCATGAGCTTCTAGGAGGGCAGTGATGAAGGTTCAAATTTACAAGTGGGCAATGAGATGAGATCAATTGATCTCATAGACTTCCAAGAGGGAAGGAGCAAAATACCAGATTGCTAGGTGGGAAAGGGAGATGAATTGAGACTTCTTGAAAGTATCAGGAGCTCAGAGGTGAGTTCAGATCAACAAGGTGTGTTGACAGAGGAGGATTAGAGGAGAATTATGATCATTGGGGGAATTGAGATATTCCTGCCAAACAACCAAGTAGAGGCCAGAGCACATATTGATATTGAGACAAAGAGACAAGGATCTTTGACTTCCATAAAGGAGGAGAGGGAGAAGATACTGATATCTTCCCTAATAAAAGAAGAGAAGAATTTAGAGGAGTGGCTTTGAAATTTTAGACAAGAAGCTAAACCAGAGATGACTGCATAATTGGATATAACTACAAAAGAAGAGGAAGAAGACAACATAGACTTTGTGGATATGTGTTAAGAACTGGAAACCCTGGAGAGAAGGGTGATAGTGAAAAACATCCAACATGCTAAGTTGGAAATAGGTGGAGGAGAATACCAACTAGCAGAGGAGCAGCTGGAGAAAGCTGGGAGTGTACTAGCACAAGAGGAGCTTACAGCAGTTACTTTTTCAAAGGAGATATATGAGCAACAACTCAGTGATGAGATTGCATAATTGGAGTCTGAAACAGAGTGGAGAGCTATTTCCACAAGATATGGAGAGAACAGTAGGGGATATCAGGTTGATATACACATTGGCAAGGAGGAAGTGCAGCATAGCAGTATGCAAAGAAGGAGCCAACCAGTGGACAAGTTGGACAAAGAGATAGAGGAGATCAAAGATATGATGTTGATATTAGCATGAGATGCTTCCAACAAGAAGAACCTAAGCAGAAGGAAGCTTGCAGGAGTAGCATGGAAGAAACAACAACAACAACAGAGAAGAGTATCAGTTGGACAACTCCAAGGGAGAGTTTGGGATACAGGGGGATTTTAACACTGGAGTAGAGGAGCTCATGATTTTCCTAGTAGTGGAGTATGATGTATAATAATCTCTCCACCTCAAGAGTGTGCCGACATTCCAACTCATCAACGCACATTCAATGAGGGGAGAGGTGCCAACCCTCTCATTTTTCCCTCATTTTCAAATTTCAAATGTAAAATTAAATGCAATTAATGTTTGTAAGGTTGGAAGAGACAAGTTGATACCTTTTTACAGGTTGTAGATAAGGTCTCCTTTAATGGTTGACAGGCTGATGGGATCTAGATCCAATTTGAACTAAATGGCCATTGAATGTAATTCAATCATCTACAGGGGGAAGATAGAATTCTCTATATTTTAGAGTTTTCTCGATTATTTATGGGTTATTTAGGATAAGTGCAGGGAGCATGCAATAGAGTGTTGGAAACTCTGTGAGACAACACAAGGAGTGTGTATCAGGAATCTGCTCTGAGTTTAAAGGAGAACATGCTAGGAGGGCACACCAGAATTGTTTACAGACTCAAAGAGGGGCCTCAAGAATATTGAATACCTTGGAGGAAGATTCCGTAGAGAAGGAACATAAGAAAGTGTTATTGAATACTCTGTAAGCTCAACAAAGAGTTCTTTAAGAAGGTGCAAGAAGTGCACAAAACCACCACATTCTGAGGTGTTGGGGAAGTTGAAGGAACCAGGGTTGCTAAACACCCTAGAGGGAGAATCTTTGCAAGGTGGGTGATCCAGATGGATCTAAGGAACATCACAGAAGTTTAAGAAGTATCCCAGAATAGACAAAAGCAACCCAGGACACTCAGGATGGCTTCAACAGACATCAAAAGGGAAAAAATAAAAGTTCCAAAAAATAATTTAAAATGGAATCATCGTGAAGAGCACGTCACAAGATTTCCAATGATGTAAATGGCTCATCAAACAAAGTTACAGATCAAAATATATAAGCAGTCAAAGATCTGGTCAACCCAGCCTAGTTAGCAGGGATGAGTCAGCATCTATATCGTTGATGTCAGCATTAGTATGAATGACATCATCATCCATATAGCCTACGTGGAAAGCACAGAGAGTGACACATGTCATGATGACAACAAAACGACACTAACATGCCACATGGAAGCACTAGATGTTGCCACATGTCACTCGAATTTGGCCTTTTCAGGGTGCGACTTCGACCAGTGAAAACGTGGCATGTGGCACCCCCAGGTGACACCACATGGAACCACTCAGAATGTGCC
>JZKD02S0056517.1:181379-196358 GCA_000966675.3 Picea glauca | reverse complement strand
ATGGGAGTGCACCTCTAAAGGAGAAAGGGTAATGCATCCATTGTATAAGAGATGTGCATCATCCGGCCACTTGTTGGGCCTTACATATAGATCTACGTCCAAGGAGGGACAAGAATACCAGGAAGACACCTCCGGGGAGATAGTCAGTCAAATAGTGCTACAGGAAAATCCACCACCTGGAGAAGACCAACTGCTAGACAAAGGACAACTCGGTAAAGAGGACATGTTCGAAAAAATGGTTGAAAAAATGTAGAAAATCCTTTTGAGTTAGTCAAGAATGGCCATCTTTTGTAAATCACATGTTGCAATTCATACCTCTTAGAAGGGAATTGTGTAAAAGTGATAATTGTTGATATCACTTCTTTTTTTGGGGACACGTTGATATTGTTAGGCCTTGTGAGGTAGTTTGGGTAAGGGTTTTTTATTGTAAGTCCAATGGACATGAAATGTAATGTAATGACGTTTTGGGACCATAATTATTTTCAGTTGGGAGGAGTGATCTGGATGGATCTAGGGAACATCACAAAAGTTTTAGAATTGTCCCAGAACGCACAGAACCAACCCAGGATGTTCAGGATGGCTTCAGCAGACATCAAAAGGAAAAAAAAACAAAGTTCCCAAAACTCATTTAAAATAGAATGATCGAAAAGAGATCATCATAATCTTTCGAACGGTGCAAACGACTCATCAAACAAAGTTACAGATCAAAAGATATAAGCGGTCAAAGTTCTGGTCAACTCAACCCAGTCAGCAGGGATGAGTCTCCATTCGTATTAATGATGTTAGCATCAGTACGGATGAATCCATCATCTGTATATCCTATGTGGCAATATCATAGAGTGACACATGTCATGATGACTTCATCATGATGCCAACATGCCACGTGATAGCACCAAAGGTTGCCACATGTCACACAAATTTGGCCTTTTCAAGGCACCACGTGGACCACTAAAAAAGTGCCACGTGTCACCCCCAAGTGATGCCATGTGGCACCAACAATAAGGTTTTGCATTTTACGAGATGATGTGGATGTGATGTCAGTGCATACAGGTGGAAAAATCAGAGGCTGCCACATGGCCCAATGGGGGTGCGCCCTGTGGCACCCCTGAAATGTACAATGACTCTTCATGAATGAAAAATTAAAAAATTTATATATATTAGAAGAACTCTGCCAAATATGGCGGAAGTTCCCCTATATTCCAGCAACTGCTATATTTAGACACATTCTAAAATTTCCACTACAAATAGTAAGAAGATCCGCCAAATATGGCGCACATGCCATATTTCCACCATATGTTACGGTTCCCACCTTTTTAGTGGTCGCCTGCCAGATTGGGCAGGGAATGCCAAAAAATGGTTATAATCATGTGTTAAAAAGAGAAGGCCCATGGGATTCGACCACGGGACCTCCACCAACTAAACATTCTAAACTTAGCTCCACAACCAACGCACCAACAAACTTACTTATTGCATAACTGATCGTAGTTGGAGGACTGCATTTGACACCGTAGTTGGAGGACTGTATTTGACACACACTAGTGCATGGAGCACGAAAGAGGAGCTGAGTGTACCCGTATGGCCTGGTACGGGTTGTATGGATCCATACAGACTATGCGGGGTGTACAGAATTGGCACGCAAACTGAGGCAATGTTACCTCTTGGGTCTGAAAGTGCCCGACTCAGATCGAGGCATGGAGACAATAATTTTTAGGTAGAATGATGCCACGAACACAATGGTGGTGTTATTTTTATAATATGAGAAAATTTTCAGCAGCTTAATTCCAGAATGAGTCATTAATTGCAGAGGCAGTCACATGGTAACTAAGGCAGAGGTGTCTCTTGGGCCTAAAAGTATCTGACTCGGATGGAAACAATTTGAAATTCATTTTTGGGTAATTCGACGACGTGAATCCAATGACAAGGTCTGTTTTTGTAGTAGAGCTTCAAATAAGCAAGCTAAGTGCTAGAGAATCCAATGTAAGCATGCTTTTCATTATGCTATTTTTTCATTAAATGTTGCAGCGTATCATATGTGATACAGGTCTGAAGGAGCATAGAGAGTTTGCAGCAAGGCAACAAGATCAACTTATTCCTTTTATCTCTTCTTTTCTTCTCTTCTTTCACATCAAATAAATCAGTTATATGTGACAGAGAAATTTGTTCACTTGTATGATAAGTAGCCAATGAATCAGTTCTGAATCTCAAGATTTCAGGATCTTTTGTATGAGATGCATATTTATGCTTGGATCTGAGCAGCAGATCTAAGGATTTTGATGGCTCCATGTTGATGGGGTTCATATTTTATTCTTCATATTTTTATGTATTGAGTATGTGGGAATGATGTCCATGTCAGCATCATGGATTCCTCATGAGTACAAGAACTTGTGAAGCTATATACATTCTTGATCACATTTCGATCTCTTGTTGTCATCACCGAGACATCATTACAGTGAGGAAAATAAAGAGGTCAGTCTTTGGAGAATGACCCGAAGAGGTATCCCACATAGGGTGAACTTTGTTATCAAGGGAAGTGTCATATCCATTATGTGTATTATGTTCTTATGTTGTTTTCCCATAAATTTATGCACATAGGATGTTAAAAGCAAGCATGACATATCTCACATAAGGAAAAAATAAAGAGGTTTCATTTGCTTCGAATTCAAGAACATAAGAATTCAACTTTACCTTTAATTGCAAATCGCTCAAGTAAAATGATCAATAACCAACCCTTTTGAAGGAGTGACATAATCAATCAATTATTGGAAACTTATCGCTCCTGGGTTTAGATCAGTGGGAATTGAGAAGATGAAAAGAGTGCATCAGTGAACCTGAAGGATTCAAGATTCAAAAGGAAGACTCGTGCAAGGACTGCACCAGGCCAACACTTAGACAAGTGTTGAAATTCTAAAGTCGTCTGAAGGCTCAGTCGAGTGAAAGGAGTGCACAGAGGTGAACTTGATTTAGGTTCAAAAATCTTAGGAGGACGAGCATAGAGCATGTTAGGAGGGCACTAGAAATATTCTAAGGAATCTAAAGGGTCGAGAGTATTTGGAAGAATGAATAATTTCAAGCTTAGGAGGAATAGTGCCATCGCACCCAAAGTCTCTACAAAGAGTTCATAAGGCTGAGAATAGTCCAATTCTCGCAATGTGGGAGAAGTGATAAGTGTGTAGAGAAGTGTAAAGTGTGTGCACAGGTGAACTTATTCCAAGTTCAAGCTTAAGGAGGGATATTTTTTTTGAAGTGCAAGTCGAGACCCAAAGAAGTCTGGCTCACAATAGAATCAAAGGCTGCAACCTTTGACATTTGTGAAACTCTTCCAATGTTAGAAGTTTACAGAAGCTCAAGAGGGAGAGAAACCACATTCGTCAGATCAGCTACAGGTGGAGAGATATGAACCATTATACCAGGTTGCAAGATGAAGGAGGTGTGGACTGAGGATAAGAATAGATCCCAACAACCAAATCTGAGCACAAGGATCAACAAGCATTGGATCCATGTAAAGTGCATGGGCCTTAAAGATTTTAAAAGTGCATGGGAGAGCTGACTTTTGAAGTCCTGAAGTTTCACAAAAGATAGGGACCATCCATTGTCTGGAGAGATAGGTGGAATCATATATAGAAGTTTGGAGGAAAGGTACAACAGAATATTCCAGGTCAGCAGAGTGCAAAATCATCGGAGCTCCGAAGCCCGGAGCTCATCCCAACCGTTGGTGCAGGAAGGGACACATGTCAGTGGATATGAAACTCTAGAGAAAAGTCACTCCGATATTCTTCAGTTGAGGAGTGTGAAATACTCCTGAAGCTACAAAGAGTGGAGTATATCGCAACCATCCATTGTGAAGGACACGTGGTAATAGATCAAAAATTCTGAAGGTTTAACACTTCAGGAGGAAGCCAATGAACAAGGTTGACGAACTTTCGAAGTCATAGGGATCCGGAGAAAATTTGGGTCATTGATCCTATGGGGACAGGTGTCACCAGATCCTATAGTCTAGAGTAGGAGAACTCCAAAGAAATATATTTGATGAAGGTTGAGGACTCCCAAAGGTCCAGGGGTCGTAGTCACTCTTGGTCGTCAATTCACATTGGACACGTGGAGGGCAGATATTGCCTTTGTTATTTCAGTGCTCTGGAAGGGTAAGGTATTGGAGCAGGAAAAATGGTCAAAGATTGAACTCTCAGAGTCACTGTGAGATGTTGATTTGAGTGGGGTTTATGGACTGTTGATATCATTGTGGATTCGACGCTTCACGAGTTTATAACTCCAGATATTTTGTGGAGAAGTGTTTCTAGATCTTGTTGAAGTTCAAGCAGAAGCACTGAAGACATTAAGCCCCAAGTCATAGCCCGAAGTCACATGGGTGAAAGGGTCTATCCCAGAGAGATAGTGTATGTTTTTATTCAAATTCACAAATAGGGAGTAGAGGCTTAAAAAGAGAAAGTAGGTCTCAGAGGACCTACGCCTTAGGAGACAAAGGGACCTGTGTAAGGTAATTTTGGGTTCTAGCAGGGGCCCGAAGAGCTGATCTAGTTCAACAATTTGAATATCCTTGACTAGGAGGTCACAAAGCCCCTAGGAGGGGAGGGGATCCTGCATCATTGCACCTATAGATGATTCTCATCCAATCACTAAATTCTCTGAATATATTTGTGCACTCAGTTGTGCACTTGTGTAGTGCTTCTCGTGCATTGTTTCCTTCTAGCACTATATTATGAATCTGCTCTTGCAGTTACTGAGGTTGTTACTCTGCATTTTTTTTACTCTTCTACAATAAAACTTCCATATGCTCTGTTTGAATGGCCAATTGTGACGATTCTCCTTGGAATAATTAATTCTGATGCTCATGCTCTTTTGCATCACTGGATTCTGGCAGTTAGGGTGATACCTTCCGTATTTTTGGCCAGGATTCAACAAGCCTCTCCTCAACTCATTTCATTTTGTGTGCCACCTAGATCTTGGAATATTCTTCATATTTTCTAGTTACTTGAGAAAGAATCACTTCCTGACTTGTGAACTCTACAAGCATTTCGTCCTGCTGGAGCCTTTTCTCTAGTTGATCAGTTGAGGATCCAATCATTCCGACTAGTTGCGTTGTTCGCCACTTTGCAAGGTCAACAGATGAAGGGGTGGCATCCCTGGGTGCTCGGACCTATAGTGTAAGTAAACTAGATTTTGAGTTATATGAGGGAGTCTCTACCTCCTCCTCTCCTTTAGATGGTCGTAGCACAAGCCTCAACCTCAATGTTGATGGAAGGAGCGTTAGAACTTATGTTATGGCCAGGCAGAGTTGCAACAAATCTATGCTTTGTTGAGGGTTTTGGAGAACTAGCTCCATCTATTCCTACACTGATGTTTCACTTTGTCTTGAAGTTGTCTCAGTTTCCTTAGGAACTGTTATCGCACTGTTGGTAGCTTAGGTCAAATGGCTAAAGGATAAGGGTCAAACTAGAAAAACAGGACCCTTCCCCACCCAGTGTCACCATAATGGGGAGGTTCTTTCTATTTAGGGAGGTTAGCCTAGGGGAGACGTCCCCAGTAACCTGGGGTTTTGAAGAGGCTGAGATATAAGGTCAAAGTTAAAGTTTCCCCCTCACAGGTTACCATCAAAATCAGAAGGTCTGACTAATCAACCAATAATGAAGTATAATCCCAAATGAGAACATTTGCCTGTAACAAAGAAACAATAGAAAAATATATATGCAGACTATATACAAAGGGTTAGCACTTCATATGACCATATAATTTAAGCAATGTAAAGAAATAGATATCAATGAGATCAGCGTTTTGTCAATTATCTATGGAAAGAGAATTAATTCATCAATAACTATCAATATGACAAAGCCAACAATGTATTCAATCAACACTTCAGTCAATAAATGCTTTAGATCATCACTCAATCGCTTGTAAAAGTGAAAGGCTTGCTGCATCAAAAATAACCAACTATGACGTCATCCTTAGTTAGGGTTAGGGTTAGTTAGTTAGGGTTTCAAGATTTAGAGTTTAATGAGTTGTTTTGAACACTAGGACTTCAACGTTGGAGGTCAAATGTCACTGCCTTAGGGTATATGGAGTCAAAGATAAGGGCACAAGGTCTCGGAAGGATGATAACTTAGAGACTAGAAGGTAGGGTTCTATGGTGCTACAAAGGTAGGGCCCTAGAATCAAAACCCTAGGGGAAAGAGGCTCATTCTGGTGTTGCTTAAGAAAGGCCTCATGCTCTTTCCTCCTTCTCTAAATTGACTTGTCAAAATAACTAGCTTAAAGCATAAATCTAAGGGAGAAAGTGTTGCAATGACAAGGCTTTCAAACCCTAGAAGGTGAAACCCTAGGTGTAGGCAATCTAGGCCTAGGACATCTCCTCTTTTCAAGTTATAGACTTCAACGCTAGCTCAGAATAAAGATGACAAGTGTAGCAACATCTAGGCTCTATCTCTTTTCTTCAATGGCTGAAAAATATTTCTCAAGAAGGGAACATGTAACAAAAACCTACTTTTGTGCTTGTTACCTAGGGTTTTAAATCAGCAATACAATAAGTAAATGCAACAAATTATACCTACAACCATTCATTTAAGAAGTTTTGAAAGAAAATTCACTTACATGTCATGAAGAAAAACATAAGAAAACCCTAGTTGTAAACCTTCCTTGAGAGAAATGGCATAAATGCCAAAAATATCTTTCCAATAGCAAGTATGCCTCACTTTAGACAACAAAAATACCCTAGTAGGGTGCTAAAAATCAGATCTCACAAGAGAGTGAGTTGTGTTCTTGTCAAAATCAGGGAAATAATCCTCAATTTATATCATCCAATGACCTTTAATTTAAAAATTAGGTCATTAAAACAAATGACAAGGATGACTACTAAAAATCATACTGTTTTACATTTAACTGCTAAATAAAAGCCTAAATGAGCAATAAGCAGGACATCTAGCCCCTCTGAGGGAGACGTTGGCCCTTTTTAGGGAAAATCTTAGCACTAGAAGACAAACGTTGGCCCTCATTTGGCCTCCAATCTCTGCCACACATGCCAAACTGCTTTTTCAAGGTACCACTCACTGGAGCTGACATCATGGCTCCTAGATGATGTCCTGGGGCATCAAAAAGCACACGTTCCACCTGCAGTGGGTCAATCCCCGTAGGTTGGGCTCAGCCAAGGCATCCTGGATGAAAACATCCTCCTTCTTCTCTCGTGCAAAGGCTCGATCAATCATTGTCTTGTCTCTACCCCTAATGAGGTCCTAGCAACCATCTGATGGGCTCTTCAGCCCCATGGAGGTACAAACAAATCATCTCCCCATGTGTACCGATCCACTTGGTACCTGTCCATCGGGCATGGTCCTGCACGTCAAAAACTTCTCCCTCCATGGGCTCATTAGTCCTCAGGATCATAGCAATCTCAATCATGTTTCATCATTTATTTTATCAAATGCATGCATAAGACCCCTAGCATATTATCTAATAGCTCAAAGACATTACACTGACCTACTATACAAAGCTGAAGAAAAAGAGAAGGTAACCTATTGGGCCAACATCCATAATAAAAGGAAAGTTCCCAAAGGATATCATCCAAGCCATGTAATATGAGGTGGTGTGGTGTAAGGATGCCCAGACATAGTGAAAACTAGGGGTGGATATTATCCGTGGGTGCCTTCGTAGGAGGCGAGTTGTACCTATCATGGATGCAATTCTTTACAAACCCTTTATTTCCTTTATTCTTTATTTTATTCATTGTTTTTTTTTCTTTTTATTTCAAGGTATAACTAGAGGACACTACCTTGGTGTGGTGACTAGAGCTGACAGTGTTACCCATGAGTACTTTCACATAAATGATAAGGTTGGCTCGTGATGAGACCCCCTTTCCCTTGGCCATGCAACCAAAGGTCACTGCCCTGGCATGGTAACCAGATAATGGCAATGTCATACTGCTAAGTACCTATGAACGTAATGGGTTGTCTCGTGATAAGACCCCCCATCCTCTTGGCTAGGTCTTGTATGTTTTCTTAGGGTCCCTCCTGTTTCTTATTAAGAGGCTTTTCATTGCCTTCTCGGGGATCCCTGGGCAAGGCATCTATAGGTTTTATTTTCTATGGCTTTTATCTTTTACCAGCTACTTTTACCCCCTGGGCCTTTATCCCCTTCTTCCCACAGGATAAACTGTAACCCCACAAATAGGTCATCCTAATGTCGAGACCAAGGGAATGGGATAGATGAATGGGAGACAAGATGTAAAATGATAATATGGTTGGAGTGGACGATGGCTCTTCAAAATCCTCCCTAGTGGCTAACCAGAACCTATGGATACAAGCTTGCTAGGGAACCCTGTTAATCACCCCAACCATGGTCAAGTGGGTTAGTGTAAGATCCAAGCAGTCATCAGAAATGAAAGGAATCTGATGCATATATCTGAGAGTTATAATGATCAAACATGACACATACCATGACACCTGGACCAATTACCTCATGGAGCAAGAGTCTTCTCTGATGCAAGTCCAAGCCGAAGGTGATGGATGTTGCTGCTGTTGATAGGACAGGTCTAACAAAGAAGAAGAAATATGGGCCCTCCAGGGCCATGCTCAGGTCAATCCTGCTCTCAGTACTCCATGTCTAGGACCTATGGGCCTCAAGACATGATATCCTAGTTATCCCTAGAAATTAGGGATAACAGGAACCTTTGGGAGCTCCACTTCCTTACGAGCCTCTGCTTCCAGAGTTGTGCTGCCCATGTCACCCTCAACCTTGGTCATTGAGGAAGTGTGATCGGGACTTTAGACTTGCATATTTTCTACCATTTTCACCATCATTGAAGATAGAGTGTCCTTATGTTGCACAAAAGGTATGATATTCTAGTCTTGGGCTTCAGGGTTCAACCCAGTCAATTGCAGCCTCTGCTCAGGTACTTTTGTATTTGGACCTGGAGGTTTTGTTCTCTCCTCGGGTAATTTTGGGTTTGGACTAGGGAGTTTTGGCCTCTGCTTAGGTATTTCTAGGGGATTGATATGCATGGTTTCTAGTTCAGTGGTTTGGGGTAGACTATCAGTTTCTAGAGGTGGAAAATGGGGTTGCGGTGGTGATGGAGGGTGCTTAGTGACGATGGTTGATGGTGGGGTGTGAGGATCAGGTTCATCCTGGATATGTATGATAGGGTTTGCTTGAATCGTTGAATGAGTGAGGGGGAAGGTGGATGAGATGGGTTGGGGATTCAAAACCTTGCTCAGTGAGACCCACGTTCTGAGTTTCTTAGCCACTAGTTCTGTAATGAGCGTCGCACTAAGGATTTCATTGACATCCTTACCTATCAACACAAATTGCTCTAGAAGTTGCGAGAACACCAAAAGTTTCCTCTTCTTGTGCTCTAATGGTTGTGTCTCCTCCTCTCCTTCAGATTTTGTCTGTGCCAGAGATTCTTTCTTTTGTACCTCTGGCCCTGATCTTAGTCTTGCCCCTGCTTCTTTACCTTTCTTCTTCAGCATCTCAGCGGGAAAGATATAGTGCATCCTTGACTTATGCAGGTTGTGTTTGAATATCGGCCATGACATCACCTGCTTATCAAAGGTCTCTTTGTCCAAATAAAATGAAAACATCTATGAGTGGAATTCCTCCCTATTGGCATACCTCAACCACAAAAACATATGGTGTCAGTTCATGCTAAAGTCTATGTTCCTCGTATTGCAATTGAGGAGCTCCTGTGGAATGTACAACCTCTATCTTGCATCAATAAGCCCTTTGTACCACATGGATAATGCCATGTTTTTCAAGGCAGTGTTCTCTGAGTCCTCCCTTAAATGTTAGGGCTCAAACATGTTTTCAAGGCACCCCTTATATGCTAGCGCCAATGGTCTTCCAGCAGGTGGTGTCCACTTGAGCATTGCAAACACAAGCAACAAGTATCCATAGGTGAAGGTACCACTTTTCTCCTGGGATTCCTCAAAAGACACAAGTAGTTCCTCCAACAGGTAGCTACACCAGTTAAAGACAATGTCATTGGCACAAAAATCTGCCACTGATAAAGCATCCAGTGTGCATTCTCTCTTGTAGTAAGACCTCATGATTTTGATGGCTATGATGTAGCATCCAGTACTAACTGCCTCTAGTAGTATGGGGTCGATATTGGATGTGCACCCTCCCCTCTATGTGTGGAACTTATCATATAGGCTAGGCTCCCTTTTGTTCTTGTTATGCTTATTGGGACCCTAGAATCCTTTGGACATGTCCTCTCCCTCGAGGGATAGTCCAGTAAGTTGGTGGATGTGTTCTGTGTGAATTGGATATATCCTATATAGCCACAGAATTTTGTCATGCACCCTATTCATCAAGAACTTAGTACACCACGTGACTTCACCAGTGGTGTCAAACAATGGTAAGTACCTAAGGTTCATGATGGTTGAGTTGAACAAGTTAATAAATTTAGGCTTTGGCTCAAACTGCATGCCTCCCAACTCATCTGGAGAGATACTCCAGAAAACGTTTATGTTCATCTGGGGAACAAGACTTTCTATGTTAAGTCAAGGTCGAGGAGCTTGACTTGCTCCAACTTCCCCTTGAGATCACCCACAATCTCAAATCAGGGGTCGTAGGGGTCATTTGGTACTACATCCTTGGAAACAATGATTTGTCTCCTTGTAGCTCTAGACCTTATGAGTCTGGACTATCAACAAATTCCATAGGCGAAACAGGAATTGGGGATCATGGCTAAGGGTCGATGGATTACACAAGCTTTCTCACTCTACAAAATTTGAAAATCTCTAAGAGCTTTCTAGGAAACAATGCATCCTACCATGAGTTCTCAGAGCCTTATACTTAGTCTTATCTTGCAAGTTTGGTAATAATTGTTGTTCATCATTACCCTATAGACGCAACTTGGATCTGAGTTTTTCAATGAGACTTGTTAACAGGGTAAATCATATTGGGTGATTCTTGCATTTACTATGCAAGATGGATAGGGACATGGCGATTCCAGACCTTTTTGTTTGACGACTAATAATATCAACGTGAATATCGATGGAATCTTCACATATCACAAATTTATGTCTTAACTAAATTCAGACAGAGTACCATAATAGTAATAAAGGTTCTGACTGGACTGGTTTTGTGTGGCACATGGACTCAGATTGTGTTTGGAGTCACTCTCCCTCCGACCACAAAGGGGTCCCCGTCATATTAATGACTTTCATTAATAGGTTCTTGACCCTTTTGATCCTACGTTGTTGAGTAAGTAGTTCTTCATCAAACAACACTTAGAAAAATAAATGAACTACATGTCGCAGCACGACATTGCACACGTCATCTTTATTAACTAACCTTATAGAAATTGCATAAAAACTCAAATCTAAATACTATACATGCTCCTTTGGAATATATAAATAGTCCTTTATCTTAGTACCAAGACATATAGGGTTTCAGGTGAGCACCATTCACCCATCCTGGCCGCAGCATACCATCCAGTTGCACAAGTTTGACTACTCCAGAAGGTCGGATCTCCACAAGTATAAATGGTCCCAACCAATGCATGCACAACTTGCCTGGATGATTTTGGTACTGAATGTCATAGAGTAGGACCTTGTCTCCTTGCAAAAATACTTTAGTATTAATGTGTCTTTCATTCCATGATTTTAGCCTTTCTTTCTCAACTGACTAATGGAAGTCTACTAAAAATATGGTCTCTTCACGTTCTTGTAACTCCATGAGTCTCTAAGAAACTGATTCTTCCTCAGACATGTGTGTGATCTATGCAATGTACAAACTTGGAGTAATAAATTCTATAGGCACCACAGCCTCTTTCCCATAAACTAGCTGAAATGGAGTGTTCTTTTAGAGTTTCTTTTTTATTGTTCTGTAATCCCATAGTAATTATGGAGATCTGTCATCCCAATATTCTTTGTTTGAACAATAAACCTTCATTAACCCTCTCTCCATAATTTTTTTAAATGCCTCTATTGTTCCGTTGGCTTGTGGGTGGTAGGGGATAATTTTATGATGTTGGATCAAGAACTCTGATGTAAGATTTTCTATAGTACTACTAATAAAATGAGCTCCCTGATCACTGGTCAGACTCCTAGGACATCCAAATTGACTGATAATATTTTCAAAAATAAACCTAGTAGAAATATCGGTTGAATAATCCTGAACAGTTTTTGCCTCATCCCAACGTGTAAGGTAGTCAGTTGCGGTAATAATCTACCTAGCCTTTGAATGCTTAGTTGTGGGGTTGATCAGCTCGATGAATTCAACTGCTCGCTTCTCAAATTCTTGTAAAGATCAAACTGGTTGAAGTGGTAATTCATCTCGTCATGATGTCTTACCCACTCTTTGAAAAACATCGCATTATCTATTGTATGTCTTTGCCTCCTTGAAGAGCATAACCCACCATAGTCTAGCTTGTAATACTTTTTGCGTAGTGGCCTTTCCTCCCACATGACCTCCCGCAACTCTACTGTGGAACTCCCATAGTATATCATGTCTTTCATGATCTAAGACACATCTCTTGAGGATACTATCTAGTCCCAATTTATACAATTGGCCTACAATCAATTGATAGTCTGTTTCTCTAACCACCATGTGGTGTTTCTGGGTTGTGGATTATTTTTCAGGGTAGGCCCCTATACTTAAGAAGACTTCTATGTCTTCCAAGTATTCTGTTATGGCCTCAACCCAGAAGAGGTCTGCATCTGGGAGTTGATCATCGTCTGCTTTGCCACTTTCCCCTGACTCTAATCTAGACATGTGATCAGGTCCTACATTACATCTTCCAGGTTTAATGATCACTTCAAAAGAAAATTCTTGAAACAATAGAAACCATCTACAAACTCTCCCTTCCAACACAGGTTTGTTAACTAGCTATTTTAATGTAGAATGATCAGTAAAGAACTTAAAATGAGAACCTAAAAAATAATGTTTAAACTTTTGCAAAGTGTAAATCATAGCTAAACCCTCCCTTTCTATCACTGTATAATTACGCTTAGCTTGCAACAACTTCCTTCTTGCAAAATAGATAGGATGATCCATGGCTCCATCTCTTGGTTGCTCTAAGATACCTCCCAAGGAAATACATGAAGCATCTACGTGAACGTGAAATTCCTTTTCCCAATTTGGAAATATCAGAATAGGTGTTGCATTGAGCTTCTCCTTTAGGGTATTGAACGCTTTATAACATTATGGTGTCCATCAAAAAACTTTGACTTCTTTAGTAAAGTTTCCAGCAGTGCAATTATATCTGCATATCTTCTGATAAAACTACGGTAGTACCCTGTGTGCCCTAGGGTGGAGTGCAACTGCTTATCAGTTGTAGGTGGAGGCATGTTCACAATAAATGAAAATTTGGATGTGTCTACCAGTACTCCCTCTCAGCATACTATGTGTCCCAAAACATTTCCATGTGACACACATTTGATACACTTTATGAGGTTCAACGATATCTACAATTCTCTACATATGTCAAACATGAGACGTACTAGATCTACATGTTCCTTGAGTAGACAGTATATCGTCCAATCATCCATATAAAATTCTATAAAATTGTGAATAAATTATCGAAAAGTTTTTATTACAATCCTAGAGAAAACTGCAGGGGTGTTCTTTAGGCTGAATCGCATCACATTGTATGCAAATGACCCCCATTTTGTTATGAATGTGGTGTTATTTTTTTCCTCTTCAACAATCCTTACTTGGTGATGCCTCAAAAATGCATTTTTAAATGAGTAAAATTCTTTCTTCCCAACCTGTTCTAGCACCTCATCAGTAAAAGGTGTTGGAAAAGGGTCATGCACACAGGTAGATTTAAGGATTCTATAATTTACATAGACCCTAATATCCTTTGTACCTTTCTTTCTCTCGATTACTATTGGGTTGACCCATTCTGCTTCTTCTACTACAAAAATAAGTCCAGATTCCAGTATTTTATCTATTTCCCTCTTAACCTTCTCTTTCACTCTGGGGTTAAGGCAGTATGCTCTATTTCTCACAGGTTTTTAATCCTGGTTTTAATTCAATTTTCATCTCTCCCATAACTACTTTAATCCCTTTTAACTATGAAAATATATTTGGAAACAAATAGTCATACTCCCACAACAAACTCTCTATTCTTTGACTTGTTTGCTCATCCCAGTAATCTCCACCCTGTAACTTACCCCGCCAACCATAGGCCAGGGGTATGCTACCTTCAATCCCACCCTTGGAATTATTTCTCTTACCAATACCTTTTTAAATTAATAAAGATGCATAAAAGAAAAGATATAATGAAATGTACAACAATAACCAACAATCATGCATATTCTAAAGATTTAATTAAACAATAAAAAATTACACAATGTAATACATTCATATACAAGTAAATAATACCAAATCAGAGAGAACTTATCTTTATAAAATAAGGCACCAACTGGATGCAAACCGAGGAAGTTCCACCCAACAGTAGACACTATTGTTCCAAATCTCAACATCAGTGTCACCCCCGAGCTAGGGCTATGAATCCACAAGGATGGTTCCAGAGTGTTACTTGGCTTCCCAAACCAATCAATAATCAATCTCTCACAGGGTTTCCCAACACTCACAGATATCCAAGTACCCAAATCTCTTCTACCCAACTTGCACAACCCATGAGAATGGACCCCCACCTTTCTCTGCCCCACAGTCCCTCAGAAAGTCCTTCTCCTTCCACATCTCCAACACAACTGGTCCAAAATCTCCATGCTAGAACTCTCAAGACTCACATCTGTGAACAATGTTGGACATAGGACAAGGCATCTCATACATGCAATCCTTAATTCATGGTTGGATTACACCACTGACCTCTACAACCAACATTGTCATGGATTATCTTTAGCAGTTTGTTTTCCTTTCCCCAATCCAATACATGGATGAGGAAAGATGATTGGGTGACAGAAATGAATGGAGTGATATCTCCATGCAAAGTGAAAAACTATGAACAATCGATTGAATGAATGTGTGAGGGAAGAGTGAAGTGACCAGCAACAAAACAAGGAC
>JZKD02S0056517.1:135536-171031 GCA_000966675.3 Picea glauca | reverse complement strand
AGCCAACCTGTGTGGAATGGCTCATAATGATGGAATATGATCATCAATGCAAGATGGACCCCACAATGCCTCTCAAATACCCATGTACTCGCTCTAGCACCCATCTGGCTATTCTCGTCATCATAAATCTCTGCCATGTGATGATGTCCCAAAGTGGGGACATTACAAAATGGCTGCGGAAGGTGAGAAACTCTCCATATTGTTGTCACCTCCAGAAACCCTCAAAACAGCTTCGAGCAAATCTAATGCCAAACCAAGTTGGACTTGATCTGGAACTGTTACATCCACGTTTGTCTTAAGCTCATCATATGTCATAGCATGTAGTTTACTCTCAAACATTTTAAGAAACGTCTCCACCACAATTGGCCCATGGTACGTTAGCAATACTTATTCATTTAATCCTTACATAGACATGGATGTATAATAACTTGTAGAGTAAAGACATTGTATAGAATTTGACTCCGTTTTTGTGTCCATGCAATTCTTTTGGTCGAAGTACTTGTATTTGCAGACGAAGCTTTAGGCGTTACACGCATTGTCATTCAAATCGTGAACTTTTATTTTATTTTTAACTTTGGCAATCTGGCCAACATTATCTCTGTCATCCGCCATTAATTTTGCCCAACTGCATGAGATAAATTGGAGGCAACTGGGTAGCGGAAGAATTTTCTGTGTTGTGCAGCAATGGCCATGGATCCATCAGGCAAAAATAACCTTGCGAATCAGAAGATCCCCAATAAATACACTCTGGATGGTGGGGTTCCTTGTCGGAGAAATAATGGAACCTTGAATAAGATTTCGTACTTTCGGAGGAAGAGGCGTGGTGTAAAAAACGATAATTAAAACCCCGAAATCACATGATTGGTGGTGTTTCGTGCATGCGGCACGTGTTAGTGTTATGTATTTGCCATTTCTTCAGTTCTCTGTTTCTTCAATCGTTGTAGAGTTATTTTAGGACTAAGTTTTAATGCATAAATCAGTTGCAAAGTCATGACAGGGTTTAAACCAAGCACATCACTAATGACCAAACTCGTCCGTTGAATAGACACTGGAGATGCTATATTTCTTTGTTGCAATTTTAGATCCATGAGGGACAGTTGTAGGAGATGGAGAGCGGGAGACAAAGGTAGTAGCAACTACCATTGTAATCAGGAGCATTAAATAATAAAGATTTGTTTGTAGTAGAGCCCCGACTTTCCTTCTTCTCTGAATTTCCTCTTATTCGACTGATCAAGGAGGCCAATTGATCGAACCTGAATCCTTCCACCATGTGGAGCATTTGGACTGTCTTTTCCTACTGTAATGAGGCACATAATATACTGGAACTGTTGCTTTTCTGATGAAACCCCAAAAAACACAAGTGTTTGGTCCTGCATTATTGTAAGGAAGTACTGCCTTTCAATGTTGGGCATATTATGGTAAATAGGTTGCCACCGATATTTTTCATAAGGAAAATCATGGTGTAGGGTTAACCTGCATGCCCACATTCCAGTGCTTACACTTCTTGCCAGAATATATTGGCCTCCAGCTGTCCTGAACCCATTTTCCTTTGATATATTCACATGCTCTCTTCTCAATAGCTGATGTTGTTTAAACTTTTGTAGGAAGTAATTCTTCAGCAGAAATGATAGAGGACTTTCAATGATTGGAGGTGTGTATGAAGATGAACCTGAAAATAGTGTTTCCAGTTCATACTCCTGTATATAGTCTGAGCGAAAATGCCAATGTAATATCGGAAAATTTCAAAATCTGTTACAACAAAATGCTTAGCCCCTCAAGCCCCCCCTCTTGTGGAATCATATCCCCCTATAACTCTAGTCCTTGTCCGTCTAGGAGCCAACGATGTATTTGTTATTAATAATGATGAAAACATTACATTTCTTGGGTACATTGGCCTTTTAATAATTGTTTGTGCCCTCTAGCCTCTCGGCAGCGTACAATACATTATTTAATATGGGGGCTCAAAACTCGGGGTGTTACATCCCCTCCCCTTTATTTTGGCACTGTACTCATTGCATATACAAAATAGAGATCAAAATCTAAAAATGTATTCAAAAAATTGTGGGTACTCTTCCCGCATGGCATATTCATGCTCCTGGCTAGAATCTTCAAGACCGTAGGAGGTCCATTGAGCTTTTACCAGCTCTATAACTTGATTCTGGAGAATTTTGACTTTTCTTTCCAATAGTTGCACTGGCTGGACCTGAAAGTCTCCCTCTATCTCTACCTAAATCAGATGCCAATCAATAACATGGTTAGGATCATGAACATATTTCTTTAGCAAAGAGAAATGAAATACATTATGCACATTCATGGAGGTAGGCAATGCAAGCATGTATGCATTTGGCCCTATTCTGTCCAATATTTCAATTGGACCATAGAATATGGTTTCCATCTTTGTACAACTACCCAATTTCAATGAGATTTTCTTGGGATTCACTTTGAGAAGTACATGCTCCCCTAATTTAAATTTTGTAGCTGTCTTGTTCTTATCTGCATAAAATTTCTATCTATCCTAAGATACCTTTAAATTATGCTTGATCTTAACCATCTGGTCTTCCATATCCTTGAGCAACTCTGACCCAAGTACCACTCTATCTATTGGGTTGTCCAAGCTCACTGGAGTATTGCATTTCCTACCATACAGGGCTTCAAATGGGCTCATTCTCAATGAATCTTGATACCCATTATTATATGAAAACTCAACCAAGTGCAAGTAATATTCCCACTTATATGGCTTATCCATCACATACATTCTCAACATATCTTCAATTACTCAGTTGACCCTCTCTGTTTTCCCATATGACTATGGATGGTATGATGTGATAAAGTTTATATTTGTACCAAATACTTTAAACAATCCCCTCCAGAAATTGGAGGTAAAATTTGTATCTTTGTATGAGAAAATTTTCCTAGGTATCCCATGTAGCCTAGCAATCTCCCTCATGTAAATTTCTGCAATATTAATCGTTGTATGTGTTTTTTTTACAAGAAAAAAATGAACGACATTTCTTAATTTTTCAACCACTACCATTATTGAATCATGTTGCCTTGTTATCCCCGGTAATTTAGCAATGAAATCAATGGTTATCACTTCCCATTTCTTCTATGGGAATGGTAATGGTTGCAACAAACCTGTTGGGTGCCTATGCTCAGCCGTCACCTTCTAACATTACAAACATTGAGCGATGTAATCAACAACATCCTTTTTCATTCCTAGACAAAAGAATTGGATTCTTAATGTTGTAATCATTTTCTAGTAACTGGGATGTCCAGCATAAGGAACACCATTCATTTCCTTCAATACCAAATTCCTTAGTTCTCCAGAACTAGGAACATAGATTCTATTCTTATGCATAAGTAATGCATCTTCCTTTATCTCATACTCCTTTATTTTTTGTTGTACATATCCTTGTTGTAATATTTCCTTTACCTGTAGGTAATGCTGATCTATAACAAGATCATCTAAAATTCTCCTCTTCAATTCTGACTGATGCATACATACAGTAGTAGCATGCATGAGATGCACTCTTCTACTAATTGCATTAACAAATTTATTCTATTTTACTTTGATATGTTTGATATAGAGGTCATATTCACTTAAAAATTCCAACCATATTGCTCTCCTGGCATTCAAGGTTGGTTGTTCAAAAAGATACTTTAGGCTAATGTGGTCTGGCCTTAATTCAAATATCTTCCCTGTGAGATAATGCCTCCACATATTCAAGGCGTGGACAATGGAAGCAAGCTCCAAGTCGTGTGTGGCATAGTTCCTCTCATGTTACTTAATATTTTCGGACTCATAACCAATGACATGTCCATTTTGCATGATGAATCCCCAAGTCCTTCCTTACATGCATATGTACTTACCACAAAACTTTCATTTGGGTCATAAATATTTAACACAGGTGCACTAGTAAGTAATTCCTTCAATAGATTAAAATTCTCTTCACACTTAGGTGTCCATTCTAATTTAGTTCCCTTCTTTTGCAATGAATTGATGGAATGAGTAATCTTAGAGAACCCTACTATGAACCTTCTATAGTAACCAACTAATCCCATAAAAGATCTGACTTCTGACACATTTATGGGTGTTGGCCATCCTGTAATGGCTTCAATCTTCTCTAAATATACTACTATGCCCTTCTATGAAATAATGTGTCCCAAGTAATGGATTTTTTTTTGATAAAAATAATACTTACTCAACTTGGCATATAACTGATGTTCTCTTAGCACTTGCAATACCAGTCTTAAGTGATGTTCATTCTCCTCTTCAGACTTAGAATAGAAAAGTATGTCATCCAAGAATACTATGACAAACTTATCCAAATAATTTTTCAATATGTCATTCATTAAGCACATAAAGACAACTAGTGCATTGGTTAGTCCAAATGGAACCACTACAAATTCATAATCCCATACCTGGTTCTAAATTTTGTCTTATGAATGTCTTCTTCCTTGATTCTTACCTGATGGTATCCTGACCTTGGGTCAATCTTTGAAAATAACTTTTCTCCTCTTAGATGATCAAATAGGTCATCAATTATGGGTAGAGGATACTTGTTATTTACAATATACTTATTCAGTTGTCAAAAGTAAATAGACAACATCAAGGTTCCATCCTTATTTTTGACAAAAAGTATCGGTGCTCCCCAAGGTGAAACACTTGGATGTATGTAACCTTTCTTCAACAATTCCTCCAACTTCATTTGTAATTCTTTTAACTCTGGTGTGCTCATTCTATAAGGTTTTTTTGATATCGTGGAAACTCCTGGCACTAAATCAATTGAGAAATATATCTCCCTTCTTGGTGGAAACCTTGTTATTTCTTGAAATACATCTTCAAATTCCTATAGTAACAAGAAATATTCAAGGCTTGGACCCTTTGTATTTTCTGGCTCTTCCACATGAGATGCATACAATTGACATCCTTTTTTCAAACATTTCTTCAATTGTAAGGTTGAAATATCCATTATAGAGATGGGTCTTGAAACTCCTTTCACAGTGTTTTTTTTTCCATCTCCATCAAGACATGTAAGTGTCTTGCTATCACAATATAGGACAACATGATGCTTTTCCAACCAATCCATTCCAGTTAGAATATCATAATAACCCAAGGGTATGATATTCATATCAACACTAGTATTCACACCATTAATACCTATGGAACAACTTCTGACCATAAGATGGATTCTCCTTTTGGTTCTAGTGGTTAACTGAACCAAACTTGATTTTCCAATATTACTTTTCTCCAAATGCAATTTATCCACTAGTTTAGGATCAATGTAACAATTACCTTCTTTTGAATCAATAAAAATAGCAATAGGTTGATTTTTGATCTTACCTTCCACCTCGATCATATTGGACCGGTACTCCACTTCTCGATCATATAAGGATGCATAAATCCTTCCCAGATCTTTGCTTGTTCTAGCCTCTTTGAAGTTGTGCACAGTATTTACTATGTCCTTGCATCCCCAGCATTAGATTGGTTGTCGTCCCCTTTTTCCCAAGAATTTTTCTTTCTTGGATTCACCCTTAGCATACTGATCTTGATGATTTCTATTAGGCTCATTCCTATTGAAGGGAGGTTTGAATCCTTTCCTCCTCTGATCATACTTCTCCTTCTTATTATCCTTCCATGATTTATGTAGGGATTATCTTCCCTATCCTTTCTCATATAGGTATTTAGCCTTCCTGATGGCCTCAATAAAGGTATTGGGCTCATCATACCTAATATTTTATTTATAAAAGGATGGTAGTCCACTTAGAAATCGTTGTGTTTTCACCTTCTCATCATTAATGAACCCGACATACTTTAACAACCCCAAGAAATTATTCTCATATTCTACCACAGTCATGCTTCCCAACCTAAGTTCAAAGAACTCGTGCATTTTATTGCCATAGAATTGATCTAAGAGGTACTCCTTCTAGAAGTACTTTTTGAACTACTTCCAAGTGATCCTATTTTCATTAATATGTTCAAATTGCTTCAGTTGATCCCACCTCATTGCAGATTTCTCATGTAAATTGTAGGTGGAAATTCTGGCTTCTAGGTTTGATGGATAGTTATGCAATTGAAAATATATCTTGAGTCCAAGAAACCATGATTTGGCATAATCTTCCCTTTCTTTTTCATCATCAAATGAGGGTGGATTAAGCTTCCTCAACTCTCCTTGCAAACTTTCCACTTCATGTCTCTTTCTTTGGTTCCTAATAGGAGAAACCTCTAGACTGCTTACAGAATCTTTCGATGCATAAAACGTTCTTGTTGAGTAAGGAGGTGAGTGGTGTCTATGAGTTCTGCTAGCACAACTTGAATAACCAACTCTTCCACAATCATATCTTCTTTCACGAAACCTTCCTTCTTCCCCTGGCTCGGGCCATTCCTTGTTTTCCTCTACAATTGGTTTAAGCTCTGCTGCACTTGATAACTTATCTAAATTTTATCTCTCATCAACCTCTCGTTGTCTGCTTTGTAGCTCTGCACTTCTATATTCAGGATTCTTATAGTTTCTATCAATGTTTCTTTCTCTCCTCTTCCCTTGCATCCATTGGACTCTGTCACTGCATTACCAACTCTGTTATTTTGGCCTTCGGCCTCTCTATCATGGCTAGAGTATCCCTCACCTTATTCTATCTCTCGAATATCCATTTCGAGATGATATGTTTAAATCTCTTAATTCTACAAAATGTGAAAGTGACCATTATGTTAGAATTATGCATATAAAGAAATTTTCCAAACAAAGCTACAGGTCTTTTTATTCTTAGTTCATGAAGAATATATCCCCATTCTCCGCAAAATAATAGTTTCATATTATCCTTGGCTAATACATAATTTCATTCTTCATAGGCGCTTGTCTTAAACTAGGTTTCAAGTGACCATGGTTAAAATCCATGGCTTAGTCCCTTCCTTAGCACCTCACTCCATGTTCTTTCACATGGGGCTTGTGTGAGCTACAAACCTGTAGCTAAGTTACATCCCAATAATTTTTTTAACTGTGCATGGGAGTAGTGATGGGACCAAGTCCTCCGAACTTCAGACTTCATCTGTTCTCTATTGTCAACTCATGTTTCCTTTGGGAGTTAACCTTTTTTGAAATATCCATTAGCTCCACCACAAGGATTTAATGGTCGATATTTATTCTCCCGTAAAATGGATGACCCTTCCCTCGTCTGGAGGCTTCATGAGATCTATAGTCTGAATCTTAATCCAGTGTTGGGATGGATGGTCCTCTATTACATCAACTCTTCGGCACTTTTCACTTGTAGAGACTTGAAAACCCTTGGAGTACCAAGTATTTGGACTACTAGATATACTATTGCATGTATTATGGAATTAATGATTGATACATACTCCAGCCTCTAGGCCTTCAGGATCTCTTGACCCAATGAAAACTACAACATATTTTTCCTCCAGAGTGCTTAGTCTCCGAACTGCACAATCTGTCGCCACATGGAAAAATACTAGAAGAAGAAATGTGGCCTAGTCAGGAGGGTGACACATGTCACTTTCTAACTAACATTTCAATCCTCCATAGGTTCAAAACTCACTGACACGTGGCACACATCCCATGTTTCCACGTCATCTCATGTGACATTTGCAAGCCATGTCACTTCAAAATTTTAGACTTTGAAAGATTTTAAGCTTGCATTCCAAGGTCCACATCACCTCCAAGTGACATCATCATGCCCCACCACTTTGACTCTTTGGGCTTCGAAACTTCAAGCTTCAAGCCTTCAGAAGTTTTGACTTTTTTCATCCGTATTTTTTCCGAAGTGGTCATCCATGGGAGTGCAGGATCTCCTCCCACGTGTCCACTTCGATGAACGATCTAGATATACTACGACTCTTAGGATATTTAGGCTTTAGGGAATCCTTCACTCACTCAAATTCTTATTGATTCCTCCTAGAGTACGAGATCGCCTAATAGGTGTCCTTTTCTTGAAGATCAATCACCACGAGTGATTGTGGAGACTCAACTCGCTCACTCTTTAATTTTCTTGTCGGCCTCCGCAAAGAGAAGGTGCTTGTCCATAGTGGGATCGATATCCACCATTGATCTGTTGATCTAGTAAGATCAACGATCCTGAGCAATTGCATACTCACAACTTGTAGAAACTTTAATTTTCTTGTCGATTCCCGCAATGCCTCCCCACTATCGATTTCTCTCCAATGAGATATGACGATTATGATTTAAACTTTTCTTCGCCTTCATCAAACGAACCTTGTTCACCTTCCCTCCAATCTAGCAGTCCTAGATCTCTCTTGATCCCACAATGGTGATCGCTCCCAAATTCGAAAGGGATGGTCAGGATCCTTCGAACCCTTACAAAGGATCACTTACGTTTTAGCTCTTGTGTACATTTTGCAATGCCATTCCTCCTTAAATTTTCAACTTCAAGGTCATAATTCGATCTCAACCATGAGACTTTGACCAACAAACCTGACCCATACTAGCTCGATGTTTCAACCATAAGCTCTGATACCAATCTATAACATACCCCGCCAACCACAGGTCGAGGGTACACTACCTTCCATCCCACCCTTGGACTTATTTCTCTTATCGATACCCTTTTAAATTAATAAAGATGCATAAAATAAAATATCTAATGACATGCACAGTAATAACTGGTAGGCATGCATATTCTAAAGATTTAATTAAACAATAAATAAATACAAAGAGGAATACATTCATATATAGGTAAATAATACCAAATCAAAGACCATTAATCTTTATAAAATAGGAAACCAACTGGCTACAAACCAAGGACGTTCCACCCAACCATAGACACTATTGTTCCAAATCTCTACAATAGTGTCATCCCTGAGCCAGGGCTATGAATCCACAAGGACAGTTCCAGAGTGTTACTTGGCTTCCTGAACTAGTCAACACTCAAGCTCTCATAGGATTTCTCGACACTCACAACAATCCAAGTACCTAGCTCTCTTCTACCCATATTGCACCAGCCAAGAGAATGGAGCCCCACTCTTCTCTGCCACGCAGTCCTTCAGGAAGTCCTTTTCCTTCAAGGGATTTAGCGCAAATGGTCCAGAATCTCCATGATGGAACTCTTAGGACTCATCGTTGTGAACAAAGCTAGACATAGGCCAACACATATCAGACATACAAGCCTCAATTCATGGTTGGATTACACCAACAATATATACAGCCAACAATACCATGAATTCCCTTCATCAATTCATTTTCCTTTCCCCAAGCCAAGACACGGATGAGGAAATACGAGTGGGTGATGAAAATGAATGGAGTGAGATCTCCACGCAAGGTGCAAAACAATGAAAATTTGAGTGAATGAATGTGTGAGGGAAGAGTGAGGCGACTAGTAGAAGAATGAGGAAGAGAAATGGGAGTGAGAGAGAACGAACCCCTCCCCCAACAGGCCAGGGATAGGTTTATGTAATCTTTGGGGATCAAGAACCTCTTGGCCTTTCCCCAAGGAGATCACGTAACTATTATTCCCCATTAAGAAAAATGGAGAATAAAATATAAAATAAAATGCTTATCCCCTTAAGCCCCCTCTCTTGTGGAATAATATCCCCTTATAACTATATTCCTTTTCCATCTAGTAGCCAACGATGTATTTATTATTAATAATGATCAAAACATTACATTTCTTGGGCACACTGGCCTTTTAATAATTGCTTGGGCACTCTGGCCTCTCAGCAGTGTAACAATACATTATTTAATATGGGGCCTCAAAACTTGGGGTGTTACACCACCATAGCTATATTAGGTTGCTCGGTGGTCCCTATATTGACTTTGCGCAACTTCAATCAATGATTATAAGAACCATCATTATGACTGGGTATGATGTTTTGTATTTCTATGTTCCCTTCTATCTCTTTAATGGCTAAGTTTATAAATTCTTATAAATCATCTAGGATCTCTAAATATTTCTCAATATTATAGCATTCTATAGGCCTCTTGTCTAGGGTTAGGGGAATATTACTCTAAAGTGCTCGGTTATGCTTTTCACATACCACTAGGTCTGATTTCTGTTTACTATTGCATGTAAAAATCAAATTATTTGATTCTTTTCAGGACTACTTCAAGCTCAAGGTACTTACTCGTAAATGAGAATTCCTTGCAAAAGTGATATGACAATGATTTCTAGTCACTGATCTATCTCTTTGTTTCTTCATGCATGAACCAGACTTTCGGGATTGGACCTAGTGAGTGGGGAAATACTTGAACCAAGAAGTGAGATGGTAGTTCTGCAACTTGCCACTATGTCACGCATTGTTTAATATGTGTCTTAGGATCATACTCTTCATTGAACAGTTTCACAACCTGGAAATATGTCTACATCTCTGATTCCAGCTGCTCCTTATGTTGAAATGTTTATTTTATATCTTGCTTCACATCATCCCAATTTTTGAGCAAGTCTTTGGGATTGGCCCACCATATAGTAGGGGTGTCCTAGAGGGATAAATATAGTACTGAGATCCTTTGATCCTCCACTACCATTTCTTCCATGCTGAGAAAAAACCCATCAAGTCCTAAGGTACCATCATATCTTGGGTATTCTCTGACCTTGGTTCCAACCCATCTAGTTTCCCTGACAGTTGCGCATCTCCTTGAGAATATTCTGTATGAGCCTTCCTACCAACTATCAAATGCTAGTTACGAATCTTCGTCTGTTGATTGTATACTCCTCCAACTTACTAATCCATTAATAGTATGATTTATGTAATCTTATCTTGTTCATTATTTTATAGTGTACAATTGATCCAAGTCTTCTCCCTACATATTGTTGTCCATTGGCTCCGTCTATCGGGGGCTTACATACAGATCCAGGGTTGAACCACTTTTATTCCATTTGCCTCAAATGTCATAGTGTATTTATTTAGGTCAATCAATGCATAGTTTTAATAGGCCCAATCAATAACACGTAGTGTATAATAAGGGTCCTTATCTCTCATGATTTCGATCACCTCAAAATCAACTACAGTCTTCACTCGTGTAACATCTATTTCCACATTCTCTAGTCTTCCTATTGGGAAAATATAGTATTGGTTGGCTATTCTTCGTTGGATTGGGGAATCTGTCAACTGAGGTTTTCCTAACACTTCCCAAGTACTTTTAGGTAGTATGTTAAAATCAGATCCTACATCTAACATAACATCCTTAATCTCAAACTTGTCTAGTTGGGCTACTAGTCTAAACTCTTTTCTAGTTTGTACCTTCCTTCTCTACAATCTCTGAGTACTCTTCTTGGGAATATTAGTCCTTAGCATTTCTTCTGTGGGTTCTTCATTCCCTAAAACTAGGTATAGCACATTGCACAACATTTCTTTTAACTGGTCATTCCCAAGAATATCATAAAATAATTGAAACCAAAGGTCGACTACATTTTGTGGTTGCTCAGGTTGTCTCAGTGTGACTATAGGGTTTCTGGGTGTAGGGGGTAAAGCAGGGAATTTCACAATCTTAGGCTAAACAATAGGCTAATGGGGTTTCTCTTGCATCTTAGGGCTAGGGATATTCTGAAATACTTCTATGGAATTTTTAAAGAACAAATTATGTTTCAGAGGAATGTACATGTCTTCCTTAGGTGTTTCTTTCTATATCTGAGGTAAATTATTAGCATCAGCTCCAGTCTTTTCTCCTCCTCGAGTAATGATATTAAGTTTGGGACGTTTTCCTCTAATAACTCTCTTGATTTTTGAACTAGTGAGGTTAGTTCCTCATTGATGTACTCAATCTTCCCATTTTGCAATTAGTTCTGGGCAGTCCTTAGCTGCGTTCCCATTGGTTCTGCAATGAGAGCACCATGGTCGTCTCAAATGAGGACAGTCTCTATCCATATGGCCTTTCTCATCACAGTTGTAGCATATTATTGTTCCTCTTCCCCCAATTCTTCCTCCTCTGAAGTCTCCTCTGACTCCACCTCCCTGACCTCTTCCCCGTCCCTGAGGGGTTTCATTCACCCTGAATGTTGTTCGATCCAACCTATCTGCAAGTACATCCAACCCTCTACATTGATTGGTAGTATGTTTTGTATATGCGCAAAAATCATAATGTACCATATTTTGTACCATTGAATACTTTTGAATAATGGGGCAATGTCTCGGCCCATGCCCATGGATTCGATAAATATCACAATACTCAACTGCTGGTGCTACTTGGATACCTAGAAAAACATGATATCGGGTGGGGTTATGCAATGCTAAATCCATAGATACTTTGACAACTCCTCCTATGGGTCCTGGTGAAATTCCCATCGGATTCTAAGGAGGTCCCATTCCCCTCATTCATGGATTTTTGTTCACTAGATGTCCTTCTATGTAACATCCAGTACACCAGAGTCTAGTCCTGTGATAGTCCTAGTCTAGGTATCATTAATTCTTAAATCGTTTCTGTAAGCATTGATATTTACCCTTGTAGTTGCGCCAAATTTTCACCTGTTGAGGGTCTAGTCACTTTCATGTTCCCTAGATATCCTAACATGGCTTCAGTCTTCATTGATTGTTCCAAGGAATCTGTCAAAGTGGTTATTCATTGTTGCGTTAACGGAATCTGTGTTAGATGTAGCAATCCTTGAATATACCATTCTCTTTGATGTTCCTCATGAATTGGGTTCACTAACCTCCCTATAACATATTTAAACTTCTCTCTATATTCCCAGGCTGACTCACCTTCCCTTTGTTGAATCTCACACAACTAAGACACAGCTTGTTGTTCTGACTGAGGTAGCTTAAACTCTGTTATGAACCTTGTCTATACCTGGTCAAGCGTGAACGCTTGAACTTGCATTATCAACACTCTTGGCTCAATAAACTTCATGTACCATTTGAGAGCATGACCTCTCAAGGTAGTTTGGAACTCAACCAACTTATTTGCATCTAGAGTCCCTCTAAACCTCCAGATTTCTTCACACAAGAACCAATGTTGCTCAACATCTTCATCTCCTTTACCCTAGAATTATGGGTATCGATAAATTGAACCTCTCACGTGACCAACCATTGTTGATCTTGTTGCTCCTATCAAAATGAAACCTAACGGTCCTGGTTGTAACCTACCAAGGGATCCAAATATTCTCCATGTACTCGCACTTCCTGGTTGTGGTTGACTAACTAGTTGTACTGGAATAGAATTAACATTATAGGGTTGTATTGAATTTACCAATTGTATAGAAGACACTTGGGGTATGGATGATTCAGCATTGGCACCACTAACTTTAGGGAAGGTCTATTTGATATGGGGGGTCTCATTTGTTTCCTCTCGAGTGGCCTACTCAGCTGAATTCCCGATCTTTCCTAACATTGGGGTTGAATATTCTCTTTCCTCTTCAAGATCCATGTTAGATTCCTTCTCCCTTTCTTCTACACCTTCTCTTTCTTGTCCACCCTCTGGGGGACTTCTTTCTCTTTGTGATTCTCTGTCACTTAGTCTTTGATTGGCTAGTCTTTTCTGTCTCTCATCTTCCACAACTCTTCCATCTGTCCTTCCTCTACTTCTCCTGGTCCAACTTCTTTCTGAAACTTCTTGAACTATTTTGTTTCTTTATTTATCTTACCGTGCCACCACTTCTCAACTATGGAAGATCTTTTTAAGGATATCTTGTATCTTGATTCCATTTCTTGTTGTTTTCCCCATTTTTCAAAGAACCTTGTCCCCTCTCTCAGGCCATGAGTCCACCCCAAACTCTCCCTACCCAAAGAGAGGGTCTTTATGTTTCCATCTCAGTTGGGGACATAATAAACATCCCCTCTTCCATCAAGAAAACCTTAATCCATAGGGGGATTTCTCTCATCAGTCTTCCCTTTGCATCTTTCTTGAAAT
This sequence comes from Picea glauca, assembly GCA_000966675.3. Classification (NCBI taxonomy): domain Eukaryota; kingdom Viridiplantae; phylum Streptophyta; class Pinopsida; order Pinales; family Pinaceae; genus Picea; species Picea glauca. Next base: position 157,226 of record JZKD02S0056517.1, on the reverse strand, counting down.
CTTCATCTGCTTGTGAAAACGATTGGTGATTCTCAGCTACAAACTGAATAATGTATCCTTCTAATGTTGTATTGACCCAGAAATCAATCGCTCACGTGAATGAACAATCCAACTGATGAAGTGTTGCAATATTTTATTTATCCCAAGTACAAGTATTTATGACTCATTCTTGGAATTCTAGAGTTTCTTGGAGCCTATCTATTCAGTGGAAAAGATCTTTCAAGAGCTTAACCCATAATATATTGTATTGGTCGTTCGATCTTTATGAGTAAAATACTACCTCCCGTGTATCTTTCACATATTTCCCTCTCATATTTGCTTCTTTCCATATGAAGGCATCACAATTTATGAATCATAAATAAGTACTATAAAGATACAATGCACAAGCATAAACATAGAATGATGCAACATATTTCAAAATTTTGGATCCTTCTTTATATACATTATCACCAAATATTATCAGATACAACGTTAGAGATACAAAATGATGCTTAGTTACAGACTTCTGGCTCTGGACCCATGTCGCAGATCTTTATTTACCCAAAATTGTATATAGATTACATTTACATAACCTTTTCTTAATTAAAACCCAACCTACTAACAATAACTAATAACCAAAACCAGAACAACAATAATCCAGGAACAACCCGAACCCAACCTAAACACCTTTACAATCATGTACATCTCATATATATAATGTAGAGTCTTCTGGATTTGGGCTCGCATGATTTCTTGTTCTATTGTAGCTTCTTTAACCTTGCTAGCATTGCGTTGTCCTTTTCTGCAATTGATTTCTTTTACTTTTCCTCGCTCCACTTTCCATCTTCTTCTGTAGCTTACGCAACTAGTGCTAAACCAAAACTGGGACTATAATCCTTCTTGCATAGCATCAAGTCCAAAAACGAAGGGCCCAATAGTACATGTCTCAGGATTCGTTCCACTTTCAAGCCTCGATCTGTGTGCAAACTACGAACCTTGAAATTCATTCCCTATATGAACCTTGAAGTGGGTGCCACATTGGCCATACATGTATCAGTATTTGTGCCACTATTAGGCCTTGATCCACGTGCATACTGAAAAAATAAAAATATGTGCCTTGTGCAGACCTCAAAATGTGTGACACATAGGTTGTACCAGTCTCAAAATTCATGCTAGTTTCACCTGTTTGTTGAAAACTTCAGATGGCCATAATTTTTCTATCCATACTCCTTTTGACGATTCATTTGCGCCATTGGAAATATATCGTCCAACACTTTGACCTTGTGTTGTTTTCATCGAATTATCGACACTTTTATTTTTGAGGTATTTTGGAGCCCCATGGCTCATTTAAGCTACACATTTCCTATTTGTTCAGATTAATAGGCATTATTTTCTCTGCATTCGTTTCTTGGATGAATTGGTTGATTTCTTAAATCCTTTTGATGATTTTCCCATATTTTCTTCAACACCTACAATCCCTATCAATCCTGCTCTTATACCACTTGATCTGAAACTAGGGTGACACTGATACTGATCTTTACTTGGTTCTAGAATACATGATAAAGTCAAATTTAATATCGTTTTAATTGAACTTGATTTAATTAAAGGTGAAATTGAAGTTCTTATGAAGACTTGAATCCAAATTGAATATAACTTGGTGAAATATATGGTGTTTGTCTCATAATTCATTACTTAATGCATTTAATAAAACATAAATACATAAATAAACATGCATAAGGAAACATGAGATGAAATAAAAACGCATGATAAGAGATCAACATTGTTAATCAAGTTCACTAGTATGGCTATGTCTCGGTATCTTCTAGAATATGAATAGTTTCAATATCCTTCCTTTGATATGGTTGAAATCTTCTCACAAAAAGTTGGCACAATTCTTCAGACACCAAAAGGATGACATTCTCCCAAAAGGGCATTGACTATCCTAAAATGGGCTTACATATAAACCAAAATCATGAGTTCTTGTTCCTCTCCAAAAGGGCCTCCAAAATATCCTCTCATAGCCTTCTCCCCCAAAAAGCTTCAATTAAAGGGATTTAAATAATTTTTCCTAGCTTCATAATACAAAAAAACAAGATCCATGAATTTAGGATCTAGTGCCTACTGAAGGAAAAAAATGAGAAAGACCCTTAACTTCCTCCTTGAGAGTAGGAATCCACTTGTAATAAAGTGAGGAAAATTCCAAGCCAACTCCTAAGACACTTAACTTTCTCTTTAATACTATGAAGATAATTTTCACTTAAAATTAGGAAACTAATTCATGAGTTGTATTCTCATAACTAATTTTCGATTTTACAATTAAATGAGTATTACATGGGATTATTAAATTCACTTTAAGAATTAATAATTTGTCTCATATGCATAGATAATACATGACTTTCTCATACTAATTTCAAAGTATTAATCGCCTTTATATTTTAAATAAATCATTTATGTGCATTAATTATTCCTTGCCACCTTATTAATTAATTACCATTTTAATGATTTATCCCATGTTTTGAAAAGTAATATTTCTATGTGTGTGGATCTCCTCCTGGATCAATTATACAACAAGAAAAGGTAAAAATGAGAGAAATTACTAAAATCAAATTTAGGGAAAACCTAAAAAAAAGAAAAGGTTAAATTTTACATGAATAAGATTTAATGGATTGATGAAAAGCATAGCCTAGTTACATATATATTTGCATGGATGGTCATCTAGATTATTTTCAGAACGAAATGAAAACAAATATATTACAATTAAATACACACCAATATTGCGAGAAGTAGACAAATACAACAATACATGATTTCTATTAATGAAAGAAATGTACATAGACTGCAAAAATACAGAGTGAATGAACTCGCTAGAATGGTGGTAGATTATCTCTGATAAGAGATGTGATGGCTATGCTCATTCACAAGAAGATGAGTACAATGAGGATCTGAAGGAATTTTTACAATAAACATGAATCCTAAAACCCTAGACATCCAAAAACCTAACCCTAGGAAATGAAGTGACAAAACTCATGTGGGGCTATTTTGTTCATCCTTTGAATAGATTGTGAAAAGGTTGAATTTAGAAGTATGAGACATTACATTGCAAGACTGTTTTGGTGGAACGATAATTGGAACTACCTATGGTATCATGTATATATGACCCCCCATAGTAATAATTACACTACAGGGTCGAGACTCATAAATAAAATGATGTCTCCACATATATGGTTGTCCCAAAACAACATCACACACATCAAGAGGGGGAATATCACACACTACGTCGTCTTTGAAGGGATGGATTCCATAGGATAGGTGACATTGCTATATGACACAAAAATTACATCCCTGGTGAATCCACCAGGTGTTGTAAGGTTGTGTATGTGGTGTTGTCGACAACCCTAATTATTTGACAACCTTAGCTGAGATGAGGTTCTTCTAGCTTCCACTATCAATAATGAAATGAAACAGCGTCCCTTTCACCTACATCTGTGAATGGAAGAGATGATCCCCTCTTCATAATATTTTGGTTCTTTTGGTTGAATTTTTGTTGTCGCGACAGTAGCAGTGGGGTTTGCATCGATGATCTAGCCTCTTTCATTATTTTCTGGATCACACTCAGAATTAGGGTTCGACTCCTTGTCTTTGATCTCAAACACTAATGACTATTTTGAGAAACATTCATCAATGTTGTTCCATGGCATTTTGTGTAAGTCGCACCACTTCCCAGTGTCATTATTTGTCTTTAACTTACCCTTCTTTTACTATGTCTTGGACTGGTTTTTAGGAGGATTTTGCTTAGGGTCGTCTGTATTATGATTTGGTTTTTTTGTATTTGCAGACCCCAACTCCCATTTGTTCTAGTGCCTAAATTTTTGTTCGATTTTAAAAACATATCGATAGGAAACTCCCAGTGATGAGATGTTTAGGAAATCCATTTTGGTCTGGATGTACCTATGAAGATCCCCATGGTATTCTAGAACCAAATGTCGCTCAGAGTCTTTGATACCCATCTTGGTGTGCAAGGTATGTAAATTATTTTTGAACTCTGGAACCATTTTTCCCCTCTCTTGTCATAGTGTGGTCCATATCATGTACTCTCTTCATAGTTATCAACAGGGTAATATAGTTCCTTGACCGCATCCACAAAAAATCCCAAGTGGGATCAACCCCATATATTCTTTATTCATTTGTGGAACTTTGCTCCCAATAAGTTTCCCACTAGTGTTTGACATGGGGGAGAGCCTTGAGGAGTGTGGAGGTGATCTTTTCCCTGTCATAAAAGTTGTGAATAAAGAAATAACCTTCTATCATCTTTAACCATTTTTCTATGGCATCCACATCTATATGACCTTCAAATACGGAAATACCAAAATTAACTTTTACTTTGAAGGGAGATGTGCCTCCAAAGTGGTCTCTTGATAAATATGTGCCTATTTCTATCAGAAAACATTGAAGCATGTGGGAACAATTCTCAATAATTTTGTCCCTCTCTTGTGCGAAAGTTTGCTCAAGCAATAGGTTAATAGAATATTTTTCTCCGTAGTTTTTATTTTATTCCACCATGGAGGGTTTCTTGGGCATGCTAGAGATATTGTCCTCAAGAGAGACAAGCTTGAGACCCAACTTGATATACTTGGACCTCATTGGGGACATGCACTCAAGAGCAGCTACTCTAATACCATTGATCCATATTATTTTTGGAACTAAATGAAATCAGAGGTATTACAATGAAACACACACAAATATTTCTAGAAATAGAGAAATGCAACAATACATGATTTTTATTAATGAAATAAATGTACAGAGACTGTAAAAATATAGAGTGAATGAACTTGCTAGAATGGTGGAATCTTATCGTTGAGAAGGGATGTGAAGGATACACTTATTAGCAAGAAGATGAGTACAATGGGGCCCTGAAGGCTTTTTTACAATAAACATGAATGCTAAAACTCTAGACATACAAAAACCCAACCCTAGGAGATGAAGTGCCAAAAATCATGTGGGCATCATTGGGGTAAGTTAGCACATCAACTTCCTGGGGTTGTAACATTTTCATATGATCCCTTATTTAGGCATGTGATAGCTTGTTGGAAATATTTTTCATGAACTACACATTATATCATAAAACTCTAACATTTTTAACAATTTGATTGTGTCAAGCCAAAAACACATTTTTTAGGGCCTCAAAACCACTATGGAGGTACAAAATTATGTTTTGACATGAAAAATGAAAAAATAAGCCAGTTGAAATAGGTGGGTTTCCACCAATATCCACCTGGATATTTTGTAGGGACTCAAGAAAAACCTAGAACTACAGAATCCACAATTACAAAGATATGTCACCATTACAAAGAAACGTGTTGAACTGAAAAACTGTCAAGATGAGCCAAGTGGAATTTGGAATAGGTGGGTGGCCACCAATATCCACCTGGACCAGTCCTCCCCCCTTATGAAGCAATGGTCTCCATTACTTTGAGCTCCCATGGAGCAGGTCAAATAATTTGTTGAATACGAATCTTAGTGAGTTTCTTTCCTTGCTGGAGAAGTCGCATTATTTGATTTGTGGAAGGATGTCATGAACCTGTTGTTGATGGGGTTGAATATGTTCCATCGACCTTTTATATCTTGACTCGATGGGGAATTATGTAGGAACCATCATAGGTGAAGAAGTAATATCTTCTTTCCTAGTATGAGAGGATGAGTTGTGAAGAGAATGAATTTAGTAGTATGAGAGATTACCTTGCGACATTGTTTTGGTGGAACAACAGTTGGAGCTACCTCGGGTATCCTATAGAGTTGACCCCCCAGAGTAATAATGGCACTATGGGGTCGAGACTAATAAACAACATGAAGCTTCGACATATATTATTGTCCCAAAACAACATCACAAAAATCAATAGGGGAAACATCACACACTACCTCATCCTTGAAGGGATGGATGCCATAGGACAGGTGACACTTATGGCTAACATGGAGATCTTGTCCCTGGTGAAGCCACCTGATTTTGTAAGGTTGTGGGTTTGGTGTTGTCAAAAACCCCAACTATTTGAAGACCTCAGTTGAGATGAGGTTCTTCTGGATTCCCCTATCAACAATGAGAGGCAATGGGTCCCTTTCAACCACATCCATGAATGGAAGAGGAACTCCCCCTATTCAGAATCTGTTGGTTCTTCTAGTTGAATTGTTGTGGTCACGACGGTAGCAGTGGGGTTTTCATCGATCATCTACCTTTTTTCATTATTTTCCAGATCAGATTCTGAATACTGGTTTGGCTCCTCGTCGTTCATATCGGCCACCAATGACTTCTTTGAGCGAAATTCATCAGTGTTGTGTCAAGGGATGTTGTGGAAGTCACATCACTTATTAGTATCATTCCTCATATTACCATTACCCTTATTTTCATGTGTCTTGGACTAGTTATCAGGAGTCTATTGGTTAGGTTTGTCTTTATTATACTTTGGTTGTTGTGGATTTTCATACCAGAACTCTCATTTTTTCTGGTGCCTAAATCTTTGCTCGATTTTGACAGCATATCGATAGGCATCTCCGAGGGATGAGATATTTAGGAAATACATTTTGGTTTGGATGTACCTATGTAGAGCGCCATAGTATTTCAGAACCAAATGCTGCTTGAATTCTTTGATACCCAACTTAGTGTGAAAGGTATGGAAAGTATTTGTCAACTCCAACATCATTTGGCCCCTCTTTTTTCATAGTGTAGTCCATATCATGTACTCGTCTTCATAGTTATCAACAAGGTAATTTTTTTCATTGAACGCATCCACACAAAAATCCCAAGTGGGCTCGACCCCATATATTCCATATTCCTCTCTGGAACATTTCTCCTAGTAAGTTTCCCACCAATGTTTGACATGGGGGAGAGCCTTGAGGAGTGACAAGGTTATATTTTCCCTCTCATAAAAATTGTGAACAGAGAAATAACCATCTAGAATATTTAACCATTTTTCTAGGGCATCTGCATCTATCTAACCTTCAAATACAAAAATATCAAAATCAACTTGTACCTTGAAGGGAGAGGCTCCTCCAAAGTGGGTGTTTGACGAAGATGCACTTGTTTCTCTCGGTAGGCATTGAAGGATGTGGGAAAAATTATCCATCATTTCATCCCTCTGTTGCACAAGATCTTGCTTGTTATAAGAAGATTTGCATCACCCTATGAAATCTTACACATAGGTCCCTTTTCCATTTCCCTATGCATACTTGAAGTCCCTTTTTACAAATCCCAGAGATAAAATCATGATTTTTCCACATATACATGTCATGCCTATATTACAGCATGCGTATATGCAGGTTACACAACTATAGTTCATGCACATCGAGAAATGTGCCCAAAATTAAAAAATGGTGTCGGGTTTCCATGTCATGTCACATAATCAATGATCCTTGGTCTTCCATATATTGGAAATGTTTCAAGTCAACCCTTCAGTTCCACTTGAAGGATAAAAATGGGCCAAATCTGAGCTATGGAAAAGAGGAGAAAGAATTCAACTTTGAGAGCAAAGTTACTGTAATATCCCTAGGCCAAACCCAATTGTAATGTAAATGAAAATGTACTTAAGTTGGTGAGCTATTTGATATCATTTTTTTATGCACCTTTCATGTCATAGTCTACACATGTACTAAGCAATAAAAATGAGGAAGCATGCACATTCCAGGATACTGCGTGCAACAACTTAAGTGCAAACAACTTTGAGGCCAAGGAGCCTTCTGTATATGTTGTGTTTTATAGGCTGGTGAGCCAGTTTTGTGATTATTAGGCAAGAGATCCTAGATGTTAAAGGTCGGTGCATCTACTTTTGTATATATCTTAGCATTAATATAAAATACATTGTTGCGCACAGACCGATCATGATAAAAGAGTGGACTAAACTCCACTAGTTAGGGAAAGGGTGGGGATAAAATTTAAGGAAAAAGGCTAAGCTAGGGAGCTTAAGCCAAAAAGGAATATTATATTAATATTTCTTAAAGTATAAAGTATGGATAATTATTTTATCCTAAGTTATAAAGTTGGGGACAAGTGGGCCAAAGTAGCTCCCAACATGGCAAGTGTCAAGTTGGATACATGCATACATATTGTTTGGACTTAGTTCATTTCCCATCATTTTCTTGCGAGGATTCCTTCCATCATTCAGCCATGATTCCAAGACCATTTCACTCATGCAGTCAGTTATTCTTCATACCTTCCTATCACTGTACCTAAACTTGTATCCATAACCATAACGGTTTGTGTAGTTGGTTAGCTTGGGAGCTGGACTAAAGAAGTGGGTTGTCATGCTCGTGGGATATTGAAGAGGCAGATTGTCAGGCCTGTGAGTACTTTCTCTCTCGGTGAGAGAATTGTTGGGAATTGTTTTCCTAAAGGTTCTAAAATACAGCTACAGGGCTCAGAGACTTCTTCTCCAACCTATTGATGAAGCCTGGAAAGGAAGTGGGGCAGCCAAAGGACTATTGAGCAGAGAAAGTGCACACTTCATGGGGTAGGAAAGGCACATGGGGAATGAGGGACTGTAGGTTGTTAGTTTGAGTAGGCACCTGTGATAGAGAATTTCTTGTTGTCCATGATCCATTAGCCTGGTTAGGAACCCTTTACCTAGGTGGAGTTTAGTCCCAGCTCAGGGGTGACCCACTGTTGAGAGTGATGAGGAGTGTGGTCTAATGTTGGGAGCTTCGTGGAAGTTTTGCATGCAGTTGGTGATATTATTACTAAGATAAATGTCTATTGTGTGATAAATTTACATGTTTCATTATTATTTACGTGTTTATTTTGTGGGTTTATCTTATGTATGGATATAATTGTCTTTATATTTATGGGTATTGCTTGTATATGTTGCATGTATATGTTTACTATTATTTTAGTATGAATCGATGCACTACAGTGTGTATTTGCATGTTTACATTTATATTAAAATTTCTGCAAGTTTTTTGTGTGTATATGTTTTAATTGCATGATGTTCAAAAACTTTAAGTGGCATATCTCAGTTTGATGCTGAGTATGTTATAGTATGTTCCGCAGAGACAATGAAAGCGTTCTCTCGTGTATCATGGCCCGACATGGGTAGACGGGGACATTAAAATATGGTATCCGCCCTTCATTTTTAAACACTTAGCCTAGATTGGACGAGCAAGTTGAGTTGAAGCAAAATTACACAGAGGATTTATTTCAAAGTGGCCAAATTTCAGTTTGTAGAGCATCCATGGTAAAATTTAGAAGCAACGATGCGAAATTGCGAAAAGCCCCAATTCCTGTTGTTAAATTCATGAGAAAATGCAGAAATTCAGCCAAGTGGTGAGATATTAATGATTTAATATATGTTCTAGAAAATTGAAATGTGGAATTGGTCGAATTTGAAGTTACAATGAAGGCATGACAGATGGAGCGAGATTAGTAATTAAAACTCTCAATTCGTGAATTGAGTTTGGGAAATATTCATACCAGAAATGTCAAACCACGACGATTTTTTGTTGCGGAGGTTGAATTGGTGTTATCGGGGAGAAATTGAACAAATTTCATAGTTGTAGAATGTCTATAGTAGAGTTTGGGAAAAAGTTAAGAAAAAGCCCCAATTTTTGCAGCAGAATTCACGAGGAATTGATGCACATAAAAATGAATGTGCATAGGTGGGTGCACTAAAAATGCATGTTGCTCAGTAACAAGCTTGTGATATGTAAAAATTTGGCACTACACGGAAAATTATTGGCATGATGGTGCGCATGCTAAATTTTGACACCACGTGGAAAAATATTGGCGTGCTAGTGCATGGGCTAAATTTTGGCACCGCATAAAAAATTTTTGGTGTGCGGGTGCAACTGCTAAATTTAGCATTGCACCATGTTCTTACACATAATAAGGTCCTCGCAGTGTACACACACATAATAATGGCACCCATGGTGTGCACCGTATTGGAACAACACAAATATGCTTGGTTGATGTGTGTGCAATGTGGGTATATGTTGTCACGCGATAACTTAGTTAATGGTGCGTGCAGAGTATTGGTGTCTGGTGGGGGCATATTAAAATCCAGCATGGTGCAGTGCGTAGATTGAAATGAGCTTGGAATATCAGTGTGTGATACAAAAATTTCGCGTAACGGGTAATAGTGCAAGAACCAAAACTGGGTGTGGTGGATATTGGCGCGCAACACAAATTTAGTGTGCGCAAGTTATTGGCATGACAGGGAAGTCATGCATAGTGGTTATAGGTGCGTGTAGCACGATTTACCTTATGGTGATGTTTCACATGATAAATATGGTTCTACAAGTTGAAATTTGTGTGCAAGAAGTCATTTGCATGGTGAAAAACAATGAAAAACCAGCAAATTTCCGCAACATTTTATACTACTTGAACGTCATCTTTTTGTAGTGCACTTTTGAGGCCCTTAAGAACGTTTTTAGCAATGCAAAAACCTGGGAAAAAAGTGTACCAAGGTTAACAAGTGTAACAAGGTACACTTTGTATCTGTAGCTCAAATAAAATAGCTCGGAGAGATCTTTCTAATGGTGTAAATCGTTTTTCAAATGGAGATTTTATGAGAAAGTTACAACACAAACAGTGGAGAGTAAAATTTAAGACCCATCTAAATTCAAAGGGCCATAAATTTCTGCTCTAGAATCATATTGAGGTGTAGGAGAAGTCAATGGAAAAATATTGAGCCATAGAAGACATTCCTAAATATCAATTAAATTTCTAGGCATGTTAAAAATGTTTACTGTGGAAAATAAGGCACCTATAGCATATTCTAGACCAAAAACATGAATTGGTCTAGAACTTCAGCAGGTTGTAACTAGCAACCAGGAACCTACAAAAAGGAAAAACATGGTCAGAGTGTCCATAATATGTCTATTAAGAAACACAATTGACATATTATAAAAACGCCAATGGAGTAGGTGCAAAAATGCATAATTGTGGCACAGAGTTGCGTCAAGTTGAAAAATGAACAGAAAAATTAACGGGCAAATTTCAAATAACCATAACTCTCTACTCAAGACTCAGAATTGAGCATGGGATTAGGCATTGGAAAGGTATCGGACAATGGAATATAAATATCCACCCAAAAAATTGATCTGGGAATTCAATGTTTTAGGAAATAGAAGAAAACGTTCTGATATATTATTGAACCAGAATGGTTCATATTTTCATGAAATTATTGAAATAATTAGCCTGACAAAGTTTTGTTGGCTGCACATTTTGTAGAGTCAACAACAACTAGACCAGATCATAATAATCATGGAGTCTATAGTAATGGATGAATCAAATGGGACATATATCCAGGATGATGAGATCATAGGGATGGATGTCCATTTGGGCATTGAAGGAACAAACTCCAATGGACATGGAGAAGGAAGGGATGAAAACATGAATATGGTAGAGACCATCAAAAAAAATTCAAAGGATGTCCAAAGCCATAAATATGATAGTGAAAGGATTATGAGAGCCAAGGATAAGAAGGGTGACTTCAACATGAATTTAATGCAGAGCTTGAATAGAATAGAAAATAAATTGGACAAGGAGAGTGGCTCATGCAAATTAGGAAGACACAAGTCTCCTGATGAGAAAAGAAGAGAAAAGGGTGTTAGAAGACATCATCATCACTCCTCAAGGCATTCCAATAAGAGGGAACACATCAGATCAAGTCCATACCCTGTTAGGAAGCATAAGGGGTCTGGGGTGGATGGGCTATGAGGAGAAATGAACAAAATCAAACCTCCTACATTTGATGGTGAGCACAAGAAGGATGAAGATGTGACGCAGACCTATCATCCCTCGGGCCGAGATCCACTCTCAGGATCGTTCTTTAACCCCTTTGAGCTGGATCGGCTCTTTCAGATTCCTTGCTAGAATCTCTTTTCAAATCGATCCACATGTCCTTTTCAATAGCTCACAATATCGCGAGTTCATGAGTTGTGACTTCCGACTCTTCCTCTCCAAATATCACGATACCCGAGATCACGAAATGGGTATGGATATTCCTTTGTCATCTCCTTCCTTATGCAACCGCCGGCTAGGCTAAGTGCTATCACTTCTCGCCTCTCATTGTTTTGCAAGTTTCAACATCGTGCCTTCGAGCTCTTACTTCACGAATTCCCGATATGCAAGAGTCAACGGAGTGTTGACCCCTTCCACTAAGTGACGTGTGTCCACCTGTCTACCTCCCAGGCCCCACCTTGAGGTCCTGCCACATGTCCACACTCATGCCTCGGCTCTTGGCACTTCATGAATTTTGCAATTGAAAGTAACTCCTCTTAAACCCCTGAAACCCTGAATTGGTCAATGAAGGTCTGAACTTCGATGTCAGTGAGTGTGCCACGTGTCCACTCTCAGATGGATGGTCCTAGTTCTCTTCGCATCTTTTCCACTCGCGAAGTTGAATGGTTTCTCTTTCTGACCTCCGATGTCTGAATTCCCAATAAAGGTGATCTCATGACACATGTCCTTCCAACTGTACGGTTTAGATTCTATCACTATTTTGGGACTTCGCACCTCACGACCTCGTGAGTCTTGATGCAAAGGTTTTGACCCTTCGACTCACAAAACCCCAAAATGAGATTTATGTGGGTGATCCAACAACCCTTGTTGATTCGGATCCTATGGTCCGATTCTCCTAAGATTACACTTAGAAAAGCACCCACCGTAACCTTCTCGCTTCTCTACAATATCTGATGGTTCTCAGAACCTCGTAATTTCTCCACGGATAATTCTGACCATTCAATTCCTCCTTGACGATTTCTGCGAAATGAACAAAGTGTTCCTTCATGAAACTTATCCACCAGCAAACAATGTCGTTGCGCCTTCTTACAACACTTCAAGGCTCTAGCTATCTTGAGCTTTTCTTTGACGGCTTCGAAGATCCTATCCCTCCTGAGCTTGATTGAAAAATCCTCAAGTCCTTTTGGGGAAAGTTCCTGCATGTACTCCTTGCGGCACTTTCTTCAAATACACTCCAAGTATTTGAATTCTTAGACTCTATGCACTCTCTATGACAACAGTCTTTCAACAATTTCACTCAGGTTGCAAACAATGAAAATTCACTCGGCCTACGCACTCCTTGCACGGCTCCTATGCTTAAATTGAACTTCTACGAGAATGAGAATAATGTTATATCTCCTGAGCTTGTAGAGACGAACTCTGACTTCTGTCAATGCACACCTTGCAAATAATTTCACTGCACTCCTTGCAGGAAAAACTTTTTCTCAAATAGAGAAACAATTGAAACTCATTATTTACTCTCCCTCTCTTCAAATTTCAAACATTAAATATGAAACCATACATTCACGCATCAAAGAAAATGCATAACAGAGAGTAAAAAATCATATATCGATCAGCATGTACAACACAGAAAGTAGTTGAACACCATGAGTATGAACTAAAGATCTTTGTATTAATCCAAAACTTCTATACATGGGTTTTGGTACACAGCTCTCTACTTCTGCTCTCCCGTGCTCTCTTCTCATCATAATCTTACAACTATACAATGAGGGTGTCTATATCCTATTTCCCTCTTCGCTCTAAACTGTCTAATCTAAGAATTCAAGTCTACCTACTTACATTTACTAGCATAAATTCCTCTTAGTCCTTTCGATGAGAGCGGGATGCTCAAGGTATGATTACAATCTACAAGTACTCTCTTTTCTTAATTGTTTCATTTATGTTTGATGTATCAAACTTCAAAACATTTCAAACAATTCCTCATGTGCCAAAATGCGTTGGCACTTGCCCCATGCTCGCGTGATGTTGGTGATGCTCCTACATCATACTCCCTTGCTTGAAAATTTTCATGGGCTCCTGTCCATGAGCTCTTGCGCAGTCTGTCCATGCTTCTGGATCTCTGCTTCATTCTCCCAGGTGGCATATTCAACTGGATGTCCCTTCCACTTGACCAAGTATTCAAAATATTCCTTTCTCCTGGTCCTCTTCCTAACTCTTTTGTCCAGTATGCTTTCCATCTGTGGCTTCTCTACAACTGGCATCTGTTTTGTCCACTGAACCTCTAGTTGTTCATCACTTGTTCCTGCTTCCTCATCTTTGTAAGGGTACAAATCTGAGACATTGAATATCGGAGAAATTCTGATCCCATTGGGTAATTCAATCTCATAAGCATTTGCCCCAAAAAAATTTCAAGACCTTACATGGTCCTATCTTCTTCATCTTTAGTTTGTTATATGTCCCCTTTGGGAACCTTTCCTTTCTCATATGTTCCATAATCAAATCACCAACCTCAAATTGAATTTTTCTCCTATGTTGATCTGCTCTGTGATTATACTCTTGGCTCAATTTTTTCAATTGCTCCTTCACCTGGATGTGAATTTCCTTCATTGCCTCTGTGAAATCCTCTGCACTAGCACTCCTAGTTGCATTCTGTTCTAAATCTCTCAATTTAGAAACTCCTCTTGGTTGCATCCCATAAACAATCTGGAATGGAATTTTCCCTGTGCTTCTGTTGATTGAATCATTATAAGAAAATTTCACCTGTGGCAGAATATTGTCCCACTGACTGTGGTGTTCTGTCACCAAGCTCCTCAGCAAGTCTCCCAAACTTTTGTTCACAACTTCTGTCTATCCATCCCTCTGAGGATGATAAGATGAACTGAATGAAAAGTTTGTTCCTATCTTTTTCCATAAGGTCCTCCAGAAGTGTCCCATGAACTTGGTGTCTCGATCCGAAACTATGCTCCTTGGTAAGCCATGAAGTCGAATGACTTCCTTGAAAAACAGATTCGCAATGTGAGTTGTGTCACTGGTTTTATGACACGGTATGAAATGTTCCATCTTAGAAAATCTATCCACCACCACAAAGATCGATTCAAACCCTCTTTATGTTCTCGACAACCCAAATATGAAGTCCATTCTTACTGCATCCCACGACCTCATAGGTATGGGTAACGATTGATAAAAGCCTGCATTCTGCCTCTTTCCTTTTGAATGCCGACAAATTCTACATCTGTCCATGAATATTTTGACATCTTCTCTCATTCCTGGCCAATAATATGACTCATTTAGCTTTGATAATGTCTTTTCATGACTGAAATGTCCAACCAATCCTCCACTGTGTTTCTCCTTTAGCAAATTCTCCCTCATTGAGCATTTTGGAATACAAATTAGATTACCCTTAAATAGTAATCTTTCCTAGATAATGTATTTCGTCCATTGACTCTTGTCCCTAAGAATTGGATTCTTAGCTACTTCATACACCTCCTTAAAATCTGGATCATCCATGTACATGTCCATGAGATCATCAAAACCTAGTGTTTTGACTCTGAACTCCTGCAACAACAAACATTTCCTACTCAAAGCATCAACAACTTTGTTAGCAGTTCCAGAAATATGCTTAGTTACAACAGTAAAGTTCTACATGTATTCAACCCATATAACATGTCTTTGATTCAAATTTTCCTGTTGAGTCACAAATTGCAAAGCATGATTGTCACTATATAAGACAAACTCCTTCGGGATTAAGTAATGTCTCTATTTCTTCAATGCCTGAATAATACCATAGAACTCCTTGTCATATGTGGAGTATTTTAATTTCACTTCATTCAAATTCTCACTGAAGTATGCTATCGACCTATATTCTTGACTCAAGACTGCCCCTATTGAAAATCCACTTGCATCACATTTTACTTATAATGTCTTTTTAAAATCTGGTAACACCAAAATTGGTTGTTCCGTGATTTTCCTCTTCAACAAGTTAAAAATTTTCTCAACCTCTTCTATCCAATTAAAAGACTTGTGTCTCTTTTTCACTGTGTCCATCATCGGTGCACTAATCCCACTGAAATTCTTGATGAACTTCTTGTAGAAACTAGCCAATCCATGAAAAGTTCTCACCTCAAATATACTCTTTGGTGATGGCCAATTCTTAATTACCTCCACCTTATCTGGATCCATCCTCAATTTATCTGCAAAATTAAAAAACCCAAATAAATGAGCTTTGTCTTCATGAACAAGGATTTCTTCATGTTTATCAGCAACTTCTCTTGTTGTAATCTCTTCATCACTATAGCCAAATGTTTCAAATTCTCTGCCTCTGTTTTACTGAAAATGAGTATGTCATCAAGATACACAATGACAAATTTTCCAATGAAATCCTTCAGGACTTCATTCATCAACCTCATGAAAGTACTTGGCACGTTTGTTAAGCCAAATGGCATAAAAATCCATTCATACAACCCTTCGTTAGTCATGAAGGTTGTCTTCCATTCGTCACCTTCTCTCATACAAATTTGATGATAACCACTTTTCAAATCAATCTTTGAAAATTTTTTGGCTCCACTCAAGCAATCCATCAAATCATCCATTCTTGGCAATGGAAATCTGTACCTGATGGTTATCTTTTTTATTTCCCTTGAGTCAATACACATCCTCCAGCCTCCATCTTTCTTCGGACTGAGTATTGTTGGAACAACACATGGACTCAAGATTTCTCTAACCAACCCTTTGTCCATTAAATCTTGGACCTGTCTTTTGACTTCTTCATTGTCCTACGGCATCAACCTGTACAGTTCTTTGTTTGGTAAACTAGCTCTAGGTATGAGATCAATATGATGACTTACACTTCTGATCGGTGGCAATGAAAGAGGTAGTTCATCCATTACTATGTCAGCAAACTCTTCCAACAGTTTTTGAACCTCTTCCAGTAAATCATCTACCCTTGTACTGGTTAAAACAATTTTAGGCTTCCTGACCACAATGAATTGTGGTTCCTCCTTCTTCTTAACTTCTATAAGAAGTTCCCTCCCACTCATGAGAAGTACAGTGTTTCTTACTTCATTTTTTACTTCCTTATCTTTAATTGGAAGCAACATGTGAGTTCTCCCATTCTTCTCTAGTGTGTATGTGTTCTTCCTCCCATCATGAATCCCATTTCTGTCATATTGCCACGGTCTACCCAGCAATAGATGACAAACATCCATGGGAATAACATCACAGAGTATCTCATCTTTATACCCTCCTATTTTAAACTCAACTAAACATTGTTTAGTGACATTTACCTGATGTCCTTTTTGTAGCCACGAAACTCTATATGGGCTTGGATGTTCAATAGTCTCCAAGTCCAGCTTTTCTACCATCTCTGTAGAAATGAGATTATCTGTGCTACCACTGTCCACAATGAATTTTCATACCCTTTCCTTGGTTTTGCAGGCAGTTCAAAAAAGACTGTTCCTTTGCATTGGATTCTCCACCTCCTTCTCTGGCGTTAAGAGAACTTTTTGCATCATCAACAATCTTCCGCCTTCAGCATCTTCTTCCTCAACATTCCTTATTTGCACTTCGGCAATGTGAGTTTCACCACCTTCTTTCTTTTTGTCTAAACACTCATAAGATTTATGTCCAACCTTTCCACATGTGAATCATTTCACTACTCCACCTCTTCCTCTTCCTCTACCTCTGGTATGAGGAAAAATGTTTCCATCAACATACTGACCTCTCTGTTCGGTATATTTCCCTTTCTGTGAGCTTCCACCTCTCTCAGTTTGAGTCTGAGGTTTTTTCACTCTTCCTTAGGTTTCTCATTTCTATCTTGGGCAACTGCTTTTCCTATGGGCTGACTTTTGCCTCGGCCTCTTTGACCTTGTTTTCGGATCAGCTTCTCTTCATCTTTTAGAGCCATCTGATAAGAATCTTCGACCATTCATATGGTCATCATGCTCATCTCATCTTGAATGTCGTATCTCAGACCATTCATGTACCTGACAACCTTTTCATCATCACTTTTGCGATGACCTGCCCTGATGTTTAGCCTGTATAATTCTTCAGTGTACTCCTTCACTGTCATCATATTCTGTCTCAAATTTTGCATTCTCTGAAACAGAGTAATCTGGTAATCCCTAGGAATGAATTTCGCCTTCATATTCTCGATCATCCTGTCCCAACTCTTGATTTTCTGCTTGCCTTTGTAGCATCTGTCAACTTGTAGTTCATCCCACCACAATGTTGCATGTCCTTTCAATCTTGTGATAGCACTCTTGACCCTTTTGTCCTCCTCGACATCTTCATAGTCAAAATATGTGTCCAAAGCCCTAATCCAGTCTAGAAGCTCTTCAGCATCTAGGTTTCCTTCATATACTGGAATATCCAATTTTTCCTTAGCACCCATTCTGGCAACAGCCCTAAGTAGGCGTTCATTTGCTGCATCTTCTGTTGTGACTTCTTCTCCTTCATGTCCAGCTTCATTTTCACTTTTGAAATCACTGACATCTCCAACACCAACTGTGTGCCTCTGTGTTGTCTCCATGTCCTCAAGTCTAGCATGTATGTCACGCATCTCTCTTTAAATGGTTGGATTTGGCACCTGCCTACCCCTTCCTCTTGGCATTTCCCTTTCCTTTGGCAGATTGGGTGTTTTCCTGTCTCTTCTTCTCGGTGGCATGGCTAAGATTTTCTCTTTTCTCACTTTCCCTGGCTGAAGTATACAGATAGACTCAAGATCTGATACCAAAACTGACAAAGGACCTATCGTCCCTCGGGCTGAGATCCTCTTATAGGATTGTTCTTTAACCCCTTTGAGCTAGATTGGCTCTTTCAGATTTCCTACTGGAATCTCTTTTCAAATCGATCCACAGGTCCTTTTCAACAACTCGCAATATTGTGAGTTTGTGAGTCGTGACTTCCGACTCTTCCTCTCCAAATCTTGCAATACCCAAGATCGTGAAATGGGTATGGCTCTTCCTCTATCATCTCCTTCCTTTTGCGACCGCCGGCTAGGTTAAGCACTAGAACTTCTCTCTTCACATTATTTTGCGAGTTTCAACGTCTTTCCTTCGAGCTCTTACTTCACGAATTCCTAATATTGGAGAGTCAACGGAGTGTTGACCCCTTCCAGTAAGTGACGTGTTTCCGCCTATCTACCTCCCGGGCCCCACATTGAGGTCCTTCCATGTGTCCACACTCGTGCCTCGGCTCTCGACACTTCACAACTTTTGCAATCAAAAGTAAACCCTCTTCAACCCCCAAAACCCCAAATTGGTCAATGAAGGTCTGACCTCCGATGTTGGTGAGTGCGTCACCTATCCACTCTCAGATGGATTCTCTTGGTTCTCTTCATAGCTTTTACACTCGTGAAGTTGAAGGTTTTCTTTTTCTGACCTTCAATGCTTGAATCCCCAATATGGGCGATCTCGCGACATGTGTCCTTCCAATCGGATGGCTCAGATTCTCTCGCTATTTCAGGACTTTGCACCTCATGACCTCGGGAGTCTTGATGCAAAGGTTTCGACCCTTCAACTCACGAAACCCCAAAAAGATATTTACATGAGTGATCCAATGACCCTTGTTGATTCGGATCCTACGGTTCGATTCTCCCAAGATTGCACTTAGAGAAACACACATTGTAACCTTCTCGCTCCTCTACAAGATCTGATGGTTCTCGAAACCTCGTGAATTCTCCATGGAGAATTCTGACCATTCAATTCCTCCTTGATGATTCCTACGAAACGAACAAAGTGTTCCTTTATGAAACTTATCCACCAGCAAACAATGTCGCTGCGCATTCTTACAACACTTCAAGGCTCTAGCTCTCTTGAGCTTTTCTTCGATGGCTTCGAAGATCCTATCCCTCCTAATCTTGATTGAAAAATCCTCAAGTCCTTTTGGGGAAAGTTCTTGCACACACTCCTTGCAGCACTTTCTTCAAATACACTCCAAGTATTTGAATTCTTAGACTCTGTGCACTCTCTGCAACAACAGTCTTTCAACAATTTCACTCAAGTTGCAAACACTGAAACTTCACTCAGCCTATGCACTCCTTGCATGGCTCCTGTGCTTAACTTGCACTTATAAGAGAATGAGAACAATGTTATCTCTACTAAGCTTGCAGAGACGAAATCTGACTTCTGTCAATGCACACCTTGCGAACAATTTCACTGCACTCCTTGCAGGAAAAACTCTTGCTCAAACAGTTGAAACTCATTCTTTACCCTCCCTCTCATCAGATTTCAAACATTAAATATGAAACCATACATTCACGCATCAAAGAAAATGCATAACAGAGAGTAAACAAGCATATATCGATCAACATGTACAACACAGAAATCATTTGAACACCATGAGTCTGAACTGAAGATCTGTGTATTAATCCAGAACTTCTGTACATGGGTTTTTCTACACAGCTCTCTACTTCTGTTGTCCTATGCTCTTTTCTCATCATAGAATGAGGGTGTCTATATCTCGTTTCCCTCCTCTCTCTAAACTATCGAATCTAAGAATTCAAGTCTACCTACTTACATTTACTAGCATAAATGCCTCTTAGTCCTTCAGACGAGAGCGGGACGCTCAAGGTCTGATTACAATCTACAAGTACACTCTTTTCTTAATTGTTTCATTTACGTTTGACGTATCAAACTTCAAAACATTTCAAACAACTCCTCATGTGCCAAAATGCATTGGATCTTGTCCCATGCTTGCTTGACGTTGGCGATGCTCCTGCATCAAGATGTAGAGACATGGTTGTTGGGCATGAGAAAGTATTTTCAATTGCATAATTTTTCTTCTCATGCAGAAGGTATAATTTCCATCTATCAACTAAAGGAAAAGGCATCCATGTGGTGGGATTAGATTTTGTAGGTGCAGAACCTTAAAGAGAAAAGTGTTACTTGGAGGGAATTCAATAAGTATTTTGAGAAGAAATACTTGACTAAGATATACTATGACAATAAAATGAAAGAGTTATTTGAACTCAATATTGGGAGTATGACCATAGATGAATATGAAAGAAGGTTTTTAGAACTTCTGAAGTATGTCTCTTTCATCAAGGATGAGACAGTTAAGATTCAAACATATTTGAGTGGATTTCCATCATTCATCAGTGACAAAATACATATGATGATCCCAAGACATTGCAAGAGACCATAAGGTGAGATAAATGCCTATATTATCAGCAAAATCAAGACCAACTTTCCAAAACATTTGGGAGGACAAAAAGAAATTCAATATGGATCATAGGAAGAAGGGAACTAAGCCACCATTCTTCAAAACTAATACTCAGGGACAACCAAATTCTAGAGAACCCATAATGAATTAGATAGGAGGTCAAAGGCCAAGGCAGCCACATACACAATGTTGGGGTTGTAAAGGAGATCATATGTTCAAAGATTTCCGTCATAGAAGTAAAAAAGTGAGGATTGTCTACAATGTACAACAAGATAAAATAGTTGAGGACATGCGTAGAAATGTACCCAAGATCTATGCATCCCTGAACAAAAAGCAAGTAGAGTATCAGTCACATATGATTGAAGTGGAAGGTATGATCAACAATCAAACCATTGTTGTTTTAATTGATTCAGGATCTAGTCATAGTTATACAGATCCTAAGATGGTGTAAAGTTTTCATTTGCCAAGAATAAATCATGGGAAATCTTGGTTGGTGTAGATGGCTACCAGAGCCAAAAGAAAATTCAATGAGATGGTAAGTCATGTCTTATGGACATGATTGGACTACACACCAGGGAAGATTTGAACATCTTGCCTTTAGGTTCTTATGATTGTCTAATTGGGATGGATTGGTTGGATCAATATCATTCTATCCTAGACTATCATAACAAGGCATTCACTTTATTGGATGAGGAAGGGAGCCTAAGGAAAGTGAAGGGAATTCCCAGGGCAGTAACCATCAGAGAAATTTCAGCATTGCAGCTGAAGAAATGTTACAGAAAAGGGTGTCAAATATTTGCAGCACATATGGAAGAGACACCTAAAGATAA
>JZKD02S0056517.1:105453-125589 GCA_000966675.3 Picea glauca | reverse complement strand
TTTCCACTTTATAGCATAGTTTTATTTCCAAAGTCTACAAATATCCAAATTTATTCAAAAAAGGGGTGTTTTGACAATCCCCTTTAAAATTTTCCTTGAAATCATAATTACTGAAAAAATGGATATCAATCATCATAATTATTATCCTATAAAATTATAGGACCCTAACATAGGCTCCACTTGGGGATGGAAACTTTCAAGGAGGTGTAAGAAATCATGGACCTTTGACTTCGTGGACTCGTGCCTTGTCCATTCGGTTGTTTTCAAAAACCTATAACCTGCTTTGACCTATGAACTTCAAACCGTGACCTTCTTCAATTGAACTCAACCTACTTTCAGACTGAAAAATCAAAACTGTAATTGCTCCAATATGAAAATCAAACTCTCAAAGTGAAACTGAAATGTAATGAAAAAGGTTATTTCCCAACAATCTTATTTATATACAATCCTATTCTAACCTACTAAAATCACTGCTCAATTAGGTAATGGAAAAATGTCAATGAAGCCAATCAAGTAGTTGATCCACTAACTCTGCCTGTTAACTGTTTCTAACAATCATGAGAACTGACTCTCATAATGGTCCTTGAAACTGGTTGTCAGCCTGACTTTTATAACAGAGAGATTTGAAGCCATAAAAAACAAAAGAGGCAACGAAAATTAATTGGAATCATGAAATGAAAAAATCCTCCATATAGATAGCTATGGGACCATGATAAACATGACGTATTTCTTGGTATTCAAAGAATTCAACAAATTCAAGGTCATCATTGGGTATTGTACATATGCTATCTACATCATCATACAACTTATGATTTAAATGTGAAATTTCAGAAGAGCTTTGTACTAAAACTCCTCCTGAACAAGACCATGAATATGGTTTCCTGATCAATTTTTTATCATATCTTTCTGTAATCTCATATCTAGCAAATGAAATAGAACTTTGGCTACAAACATCATCCAAAACATCAGCTATTGGATCCTTGAGAAACTGAGAATATTATTGCATTGGTTCCAATGAGGCTACATGATTTTATATATGCTTACCAGTCCTTGCTTTTGAGACATTAGAAACATTTTTCTTCAATAAATGAAATGAATCAAAACTTAATGTTACATAATTATTTTGCATCAATTCATCTGTGTTTTTAAAATCAATGTAACTCAGGGGTTGTGATTACAAATCTAGAACATCTTCCATATCACAAATGATATCTTCAACTGGCTCATTAGAAAATTCACCATTCCTACTGTTGAAAACTTGTTGGTCTACTTGTTTATAGATTCCTCTCAAAAATTGAAATGAGGAGAAACATAAGGGAAAATATCTTTCACTTACTTGAGAATTTTCTTCATTTTCCTCATTGCTATCATGATTAATATGCACAGGTTTATTATCATATTTGAGTTGTTGCAACTGAGCTTCTTCCTCCCAAAAACATGTTGTTGATTTCTTTGAAGAATCAACCTTTATGTAATCCTGATCATATTTATCATAATTGGGTAGATCATCCATATAAGAAAAATCACCAAGCATACACATTATATCAACTAATTTCTCCTCCAAAAACTGATCTTGAATTTCATCTTTCTCCATGGCATGAAGTGAGTACATAAAGTAGTCATATTCAAATATATGATACAAGGGATAAGCATCAATTTTTTTATGAACAACGAACTTTTATTTTTCAACCACCAGTGGGACATGGTGTTTTTGAACAACAAGTTTATTTCTTATGATAATCTTTTGCATCAACTCTTCCATTGTTCTTGCCATAATGTCTAGTTTCATTTATGAAAATGTCATATGCTCCTTCTCTTTGTTTCCCTTTTCTTTTGCCTTCAAATTTGAGTTTTTGATCAACAAATTAGCTTCTACATCTATAGCATTGTTATGCATTTCTTCAAGTGTTGTGGTATTCCTTTATTTCAATTGAAATTCCACTTTTGGATCAAAGGAATATGGATAGTGTAAGAGAGATAAACTAGGAGGAGGCTTTATATCATTAGGCATTTAATGGTAAACTTGATGGAACCTGACTGAAAAGTGTTGCGTTGTTTGTATTGGTTGTCTTTTCAAATCATCATATTCTTCTAAAATGAGAAATAGACTCCTCTTGATCACCCATTTATTAAGGAAGAATTTCAAAAACTAATTAAAATCACAAATGGTTGCAGCTGAAATTTGTTTGAACCATTCCTTATCTTTACCTTGCAAAGATAGAGAAAACATTCTGATACAGACATCATCTTATTCAACCTCAAAAAGGTCAAGAAAATTTTCAAAACCCTGAATGTGTTTTTCAGTAGTGATATTACCATATTCTTCATCAAACCTAGGAAGGTATTTGTGATAATTTTCAGGGAAATCATGGATTATAGGAGGTAATACAATAGGCTTGTATCTATCTGGAATTTTAACAGGTGTAGGAGTATGTACATGAACTCTAATATCGGGTCTAATATTTTTAGGCTCGTCAGGTTGAATATGATTATCATAAGTTTCAGCAATATGGTCTTAACCAGGATCAGGAAAAGAGAATAAATAATTAAAAATAAAGCCTATTATGTCTTGAATAAAATTCCAACTTGAATACCTAGTTTCTTCAGATTGTCTTGTCATGTTTCAGGTTCTTCCTCCAGTGGAATATTTGAATTGAAACTGATGTGGAGTTCATTGGAGTTTCTAGGGAGATCATTCATCCTTCTTGTGTCTTATAATTGTCCACCATCAATAATCATATCTATAACTTGATATGATTTTTTGAGGAACATGAAATGTTCATCATCCCAGTATGGTCACCACTATGTTGTCACTCTATAATTTCTCAAGATAAGGAAGAAGTTGACAGAGGTAACTAAAAAACCACTTTGAATTCTAGGATCTATCCCTCCCAGACTTAGAGAGGGATCTCTCTATAAGATTTAGCTTTGTTTGCTAGAAATTTTAGGCTAGTTATGATAGTGTAGGGTTTGTTTTTTAATTTGGTTGGATGGAACAAGTAAAATGGACCATTGGAAAATGGAGTCACTGGATTAGTTCAATCAAGGGAGTTTCTACAGGAAATCTTACAGGGAAGGATATGCACTTTGTTGGATTCTTAAGATTGTTAAGTGATGTGAAAGAAAAGTTGAGGAGAAAGGATTGTACCTGAGAAATTAAGAATTATGGGACTGACCTTATAGTAGAAAACATAGAAATTATTCATAGCCAGAGGCAGAGGGTACATTTAAAGAAAGTATGCTCCTATTTTTCTACTGAATCATTCAGAATTTATGGATACAAACACATATGCACTTCACCAACATAAGTGACACGAGAATCTTGTAATTAAAACTGTATTACTGAAAATTGATAAAAAAGGATATGTGAGCTACTTGAAAATATTGATCCTATCCTATGTACAGGTCCCATCCCTTCATACTTCGAAATGGGAAGTATTTATAAGTTTTTTTACAAGTTATCTTGGCATAACAGATCAAGATTTATTTTAGGAAAACTTAAACTAGCTATTGCAATCATAGAAAACCAGAAAGATTTCTTCCACAAAATCTAGATAGGTTACAATAAATTTCGAGTTGTTGAAGATATTTTGTGGGATCTGTTGTTGAGCGTTGCCTTCAATTTCTTCTCTTTGCCATCTTTCCTTTTGACTCCTTGCCCCCAAAATTATTAAAACTGGGGTCCAAAGGGTTCTTCGAATCTCATAATATGATATAGTTGTGTAAAATATGAGGGAGGATGTTTTATATCAGATTTTTCTGAGTAAAAACCTCTCTTGGATTTATGAAATCACTCTCCATCTGTCGAAGATATACATTTGAAAACAATGTGTAAAACAGGAAGCAAATAAATCTTGAAAATAGGCCCCAAATATGCTCTTTATTCTCCCAATCTATGACACATGTAGAAAAAATGAAAGTGGTTATTTTTCCTTGGTCCGTGTTGAAAAAAAATCTCTTTTGGCTTCTCAAAATTCTCCCTGGTTATCCTAGAAATTGCCTCAGAAGATGATTGGTCAAAAAAAAATTTGGGAGGAGGAAAGTGGTTATGTATATGATGATGTGGGGACAAGTGTCAAATAGGATATGGAATGAGTGGATGAGGGAGTGTAAGTGGTAGGAAGAAGTGAAACATAGGCAGAGAGGTGGATGGTATCGGGAATGAGGAGACAAGTGTCATTTGGTGAGACGAGAAAGTAGATACGGGAGGTGAGGTGTAGGGAGAGTGGTCAAAGAGGTGGATGAGGTGATAGGTGGGAGAAAATGTGTATGAACATGCGAGAGGGTGAGTAGAGGACATGTGTAAGTAGGGGTGTAATTGGTATTGGAGCAGTGGTCTAGAAGGATTCCAGAGGTTGGGTACGTGGTAAGCAGTAATAGAAGAAGGGGTTCCAAACTGTTGTGAGAGCGCCACGTTAGGTGGGCCTAAGGTGTGTGAAAAAAATGTTTTGGACCCCCGTCCCCCCACCGTTAAAGGCATAAAGGTTGAGGGGGAGTCCAAAATATACTGAGGACCATCGATCTTGGTGTTAATGAATGTTGCTGATGAGATTAGCATAGGATTTAGGAACTACACACAAAAAGGTATTCTTCTCTAGTCAACTTGAGGATAAAGCCATGCGTTGGGTGGCGCTAAGCTAAATTTTTTCCACTTTACACTATAGTTTTATTTCCTAAGGCTACAAATATCCAAATTTCTTCAAAGACAGGGTGTTTTGAAAATCCCCTTTCAAATTTTCCTTGAAATCATAATCATTAAAAGAATGGATATCAATCAAGATAATGATTATCCTATAAAATTATAGGACCCTAAAAGGTCAAACTCCTTGTGCGATGTTAGCTCTGGAGGTAATCCAGATGTGTCCTTCACATAGGAATGCCTTGCTATCTATGTTGGGATCTCTAGATCCTAGTGGCTCAAAATTTATCAAGTTTGACGTCACAAATATGAAGCCTCATTTGCCTTACCATGTGGAATTCCAAATCCACATGGGTTACTCGAGGTATACCATCAAGCATATTATTGTTGATGAAGGCGCTGCAACATATGTGATGTCCCTGGTCTATTGGAAATACCTTGTCTCTTTGACTCTCTCTCTGTCTCCAACCATGTTGACTGCTTTTTATGGTTGCTCCTTCTATCCTCATGGTATTCTTCCTGCCTTTCCATTCCAGCTAGGTGGGAATATGGTAGAGGTGGATTTCAAGGTAGTTGATGTGCCCCTCGATTATAACTTGTTACTAGGAAGCAATTGGAATTAGGTTGTGACTGCCATCATATCGTCCTTCTTATGTACTCTTTGTTTTCCTCATGATGGGAAGATAATGAAAATTAATTAGTTGTCCTTTGTGTATGCTAGCCCCTATGCATCTATTGGACCATCGATCCCCATGGTAAAAAATTCTCAGCTGACAACTGAGAATATCAATGTCAAAATGTATTCATCCCTTATGGGTACCTTCGAATTCATGGCACCAGTTCACCATATGTATGCCATGTCCAGTAGGACCATTTCATATGAGAGGTATGTTTCTTTCTGCACTTCCTATTTTAACGATCCTTACACCCTACCTTCCTCAACTGCATCTTGTGAAGGTCAGTTTCATGCTGGAATGGCCATGCCACTGTCGACAACAGATATAGCATATCAAGTTGTTCTTGACTCTTCCACCAATCCTGATCCTATTACCTCACAAAAGGACGAAGAGGATCTTATTCTTGAGCCTATGTGGGCCACTTCATTGTCTTGTTCACATGAATTCCTTGATGATACTTTTCCCTCGGATGAAGTTGTCATTGAGGCCATGAATGGTTCTAACAAACCTTGGGATGATATGCATAATCACTCTTATTTTCTCCCATAGCTTTCTAGAATCGAACAAGATGACTGTAGATCTACTCTTAGCGAGATAGTCAGTCACACCATAGTTCGTCTTGATATGCAAAAAATTTATGCCAAAGGAAATACAGAAAGTATCTCACCTACCATCCCAATCGATATCTCTCCTACCCTTGGAAATATTGAAAATGTACACCTTGGTGCTGATTGTTCGCCAGAAGAAATCTTAATCTACATCAAACTCTTCAAGGAATTCTGAGATGTGTTCACTTGGTCATATGAAGAGATGTCAGGAATCAACCCTCGAATTGTCAAACATGATATTAAAACTTACCTGGATGCTAAGCCTGTTCGACAACATATTAGAGCTGTCAATCCCTGGAAGGCCCCTACTATTAAGGTAGAGGTAGATAAAATGCTTAAAGTTGGCTTCATCTACCCGGTTCCCTTGACTGAATGGGTATCCATTCTCATTCTTGTGAATAAGAAGCAAGGAACCATATGTGTATGCATGGATTTTCTTGACCTGAACAAAGCCTCTCCTAAGGATAACTTCTCGACACCTTTCATCAATCAGATCCTCGATGAGTGTGTGGGAAGCAGAGTTTTTTCTTTCATGGACAGATTTTTAGGGTATAACCAAATTCAAATTAAACTCGAGGATGAACATAAGATGAAATTTATTTGTCCTTGGGGTACTTTCTCATACCGGAAGACGCCTTTCGGACTTAAAAATGTAGGAGAAACCTTCCAACATGCTATGACCTTCACATTCCATGATCTTAAGCATATAGTCGAAGCTTATTTTGACGGTCTTTTTGCTCACTCTTGTAAGAGAGCGAATCACCCTAAGCACCTTTAGATAGTTTTTGAAAGATGTCATCACTATCACATCCATTTGAACCCTCATAAATGCATATTTTGTGTTAGGTCAGGATGTCTTCTAGGATTTTTAGTATTTGAGAATGGGATCATGGTACATCCATTAAAGGTTGAGGAAATACTTTGATTTCCTCTCTCATGCACTATTCAACAAATTCAAGGTTTACAGGGGAAAGATAACTTTTTACGTCTGTTTATAGTAAACTATGCCAATATTACTAAGGGTTTCATGTGTCTTTTGAAGAAGGACACCCCTTTTATCTGGGATGAGCGATCCCATGAATCCTTCGATGCTTTGAAGAAAGCCTTGGTATCGATGCCTTTGCTAAAGTCTCCTGACTACAGAAGAGATTACTTTCTCTATGTCGCCATGTCTGAAGAGACAATTGGTATGGTATTGGTTTAGTAGGATGATGAGCTCCACGAAAACATCATTTACTATCTTAGTTGAAACTTATTGAGTCTTGAGCTCAAATATTCTCATGTTGAAAAGATAGTTTTGGTTGTTGTTCATGCATTTCAATGATTATGCCATTTTATATTTCTTTGAAAAACTATTGTGGTAGGATATGTCAATCCACTTCAATACGTCCTTACAAGGTGTATCATATGGGGGAAATATAATAAATGGATTTTCATTTTACAAGAATTCGATCTCGATTTCACTTCTGTGAAATCCAAAAAATCATTAGTCTTTACAGAGTTAATATATGATTTCCCATGATTAGATGAGGATGTTATTCATGTTGATTCTTTTGTGGATGAACACATTTTCCTTGTCTCATCATCCGACCCCTAGTATGGAGACATTGTTCTCTATATTCAAACTTTTAATTTCCCTCAACATCTATCATGAGATGAATAATGACATATATGATACCAAGATAAGAATTACATTATCATTGGCAACACTCTGTATCATCGAGGTATAGACAATATCTTGCATCAATTTTTAACTCATGAATAAGTCGAGTCAGTTCTGAATGATTTCCATAGTGAGGATTGTGGTGGTCATCTATTCGGGCTTGCAACAACCCAGAAAATTTTGTGAGCCAATTATTTTTGGCCATATCTCTTTAAATATTTCATTGAAGCAGTTAAGAAGTGTCACCCCTGCTGGGTTTTCACTCGAAAAATGAGCTTGCATCCATCCCCTCTCGATCCAGTCAATAACATTGGTCCCTTCACCAAGTGGGGGTGGACTTTGTGGATTTCAACCCAACTTTAGTTGGGGAGCATCAACAGATTATCGTGGTCGTAGACTACTTTACTAACTAGACTGAGGCCATACCTACAATTAAATCTAACAGGAATACTACCGCCTTCTTCGTATTCAATCAAATTATTGCCAGGTTCTGAATCTCAAGTGAAATTGTCACTAATCATGGCAGTCACTTTCATAATGAAATGATGGAATAAATAGTAGTTAAACTGGGTTTTAAGAATGGTCATTCTTCCCCTTAATACCCCCAAGAAAATGGATAGGTAGAGGCCATAAACAAGTCTTTTAAGACAATTTTGCAGAAAACTGTCAGCTAGAAAAAATCTAACTAGCATATCATGTTATATCGCACACTTTGGGAATACTGAACCTCGGTCAAGACTGCCAATGGTTTTTCTCCTTTCCAATTAGTACACAGTGTGGATTTGATCTTACCTATTGAATGTGAAATCCCTTCTCTTAGATTGGCAGTTTCTCTCCTACCTGACACTTTCGATATCAAAAGATGCCTTGTGCACCTAGATATCCTTGACAAGCAATGTCGATACGCTTGTATGAATATCAAAGAGAATAAAATACATTTCAAGTTCCAATACGATAATTTTTCTTTCCTCAGTTGTACGTTGAGGATGACTTGGTCCTTTTATATGATCAAGCCAAAGAACCACTAGGGGCAGGCAAATTCAAACCCATGTGGCACAGTCCCTATATCGTGTGATGTGTCTTGGAAAAACGAGCCTATGAATTAGAATATTATGAAGAAAACATGTTGGCTGAGCCTAGGAATGGGCTCTACTTGAAAATATATTACACTTCAGCCTCAATATTGGGTGTAACTCTTTGTATACTAATGTAATTTAGTGTATATATTTTCCCTTTATTTTTTATCTTCATCTTTGTTATCGAGTTTTCCCTTGGTTGGAAGATGTCAAGGGAGTCTTCGGTCTAATTAGGATTCATAGATAGAGCCAGTCATCATATACGAAACTTGGCTTCCACCGCTTGGGTTGTTTACTCACCCGAGGGTCTACCGGTGTCCTTAAGTGCCATATGCCTAGGTAAATCCACAAATAATGTGGCTGAATTTAGTGTCGTTATAGAAGTTTTGCGTGATGCCATTTCACATGGTATTATCCATTTGGATTTTCATCTGGATTCCCAGTTAGTAGTATGTCAATTGAACGATAGTTACTGTGTGCGTGACCCTACATTAATCCGACAATTATTATAGGTACGCCTTTTAGAACGATAGTTTGATTTTATTACTTATCATCACATACCTAGGAGTTCTAATTATGTATCCAATACATATGATAATTTCGTTTTATATTGGCATTTGTCACATAAATAAAGAAAAGAAAACATTCTCATCAATGTACACATTGTAACATAAGTAAAGCTGAAGAACCATGTTTTTATATATATTTCAAAATATATGATGTTTATAGTACAAAATTGGTGCTAACACCCTCAATACACATATACAACCGATAATAAAAAATTCATGACATCTATGCCTGTGACACCGGATGAGTGTCATGATAGAAAACTATGATGTTTGAGAGACATCGAAAGAGCCGCACTCAAGCTCTAGTCACACCTACCACCTGTCGTTGCATAGCCTCTGACAGATCCTCCACCTGAACGATCAAAATCCTTTGTGTCAAATGAGATAGGTTTCCCTGCATGTTTTGAAGGACTCCCTACACTTCTCCTCCCGTTGCCTCATCTCCCCATTGCCTCCGAAGATGTCGTGGGATCCCGTCCAACCATCATGGACCTACGTTTCCATCACATGCATGTCTAATTAGTACTTAAACATCATCCAAAAATATTTTTGTATTTTCCTATACAAAAATAAATAAAAAATGAAATATTTTAAAAATTTTCACATACCTATATCCCCATAGGTGGTCCCTGGTGGTAATGGCATGTCAAGGTCCCCTCTAAAGTCAATCCCTGCATAGGTTTATTCATCCATAGAAATGACCGGTCATCTCCACCAGTAAAAGAAATCATCATTGTAGGGTGTGGGCACCCTAACTCCCCCCTGCTATCTCATCACCTCGGTCAACCGTGCCATGGTTGGATCGTGAGGTCCTCACGAAATGATCTCAAATCTAGGTCCCAAACCTGGAACCCGCTCGAAGAAAAATATACACAATATAGAAGTGAACCAGAAGTTTCTCTTACCACCCTGTTTGCATTATGTCAACTGGCTCTTCATGTTAGTGAGTAGTGAGTTGCACTAGTCATACACCATGGGTATCAAGCACTCTATGGAGTATAACATAATCATCCTCGATGTCTGGTGCAATGAGGTTGATCCTATGATCCATGTCAAAACAAGGACAACAATCTTGAGGCTTAGATTGTTTATCACTTGTATGGGGAGTTGACTCCTGACCTTCTCAGTCCCTGCAATGCAATGAGTGTCTATGTATTCTTCTATATTCATACCTCTCCTAGCTCCCCGGGCTTTGAGGTTGATCAACTCACCCCAATGCGACAACCCCATCAAGAAATAAATATCCTCAACTTCAATCTTTAATGGCTTCCCATGAAGGTTGAAGCTCTCACTGTCTAGATCCCAGTAATCCATGAGCAACTATAGCAATATCACTTGGGACCTCATCCCTTTGAGAGCCCAAAAATTATACAACCCACATCTTTTCAAGGCCTTTTGGGCCCTCGTATCTCTTTACATGGTAGCATTTACATCTTCATGTTCCCTTTCCCTCCACTCTAGCACCATCCTACAAAAGAAAAATCATTTTTTGAGTTATCATTCACTTAAAAACATTGTTTACAGACATATACATGGGATACAGTGTTCACAGTCACATATAGGGCTAAGTATATGCTAGTCGTCTTTTAGACAAACCCGTATAATCACACCTATATGTGACCCGATGAATAGTAGCCCGCATACACCTAAACTTCTAATTTGTGCCCTAAATAACTTAAAAATTGAGACCTAAACACAAAATGTAATCCACTAAAAATAAATAGGAGGGAAGAGGAATCATCTAGTCCATACGGTCACTAATTGCGTCACTTGTAGCTCCCACAATCACTAGTTGAAGATCGGAGGTAATTTGGTCCAAAATCCACTATTTGAGTAAAAGAGTAAAATGGTATCGTAAATTTTTTTTTTAACTATTTATAGAAAAACATTTACCCACTTTGCATAGTTTCGTATAATATTTTCTCCTAATGGAGTAATATAACAATGGATTGAGTTGTTTTTTGCAGTTTTGTCGAGGGATTCTTGTGGTTTTCAGCATTATGTCGACCGTTCGTAACTTCGGACATGTATTCTTTCTACCCAACATATAGGATAGGTATCCATTCAATCATACACACTTTCATCATCCTATAACTGTCACTCATCCCTTAGGTACAAACCCATTTTTTAGCGACACAAAAATTTCTATCTTCTATTAGAAGTGTCGTTATCAAATGGTAGAGACTCACCAAACATGGGTACCCTAGTTAGACCCGCTTCTTCATTTGGTGCCCATGCAGAGATTTTTTCCTTAGGACTGGGACTCCCCTATAGATAATACATGAATTTATTTTGAACCTCATTTCTCACTCATAAACATGTTGATCTATACCTAGAGGACTCCCAAGCAAGTTTGATTTAAGCTCTTTTCCAACTCATTTTCAAAAAGTTAAAAGATTGCCAAGTGAACTTGTCTCTTTCACACTCGTAAATTGGATTCGAAAGGATGTCTATTTGGTACAAGTTTATCCATTTTTCAAACCAAGTAGACTAATATTATGAAAAATGACATTCTTTGGCGTTAAGTTGTTATTTCATATCATGCCCTTGCTTGCAGTGTTGATCCTATTGTCGGCTCTCACTTTGTGTTCTAAATCGTTTTCCTTAGCAGTTTTGCATCCTCAACCAAGCAGAGCCTTGTTTATTTCCTTCGCAACTTGACACCCTATACCTAGGAGGAAACATTCCTCTGAGTGTCCATCTCCCACATGCACCTATTTTCATTGAGCATAGGTATGTTCCACTACTGGAACTAGTGTTTCTTACTTGCGACACTTGTTCCCTCCTCTATATCATAGCATTCATTTGACTATGAAAAACAAATACGGGAGGCAAGGGAGTATTATATTATATTGGCAGCAATCGTGTCACTTTGAGCATAGCACAAATTGGTTTAGTCCACCTGTCATCATATTTTGGGTTTAGCATGACCTTAGGAAGTTGAGCTTGTTACAGAGAGTTTACTCCCCTGACTGGTTACTCTTCTATTCCCTATGGAGAATTTAATTCATGCCTCCTACATATCATGGTTTCATCATTGACTCTATGCTTCCATATTCTTCCATATATCTCATGCTCGCATTCAATGGATGTCTATCAACCTGTGTCGGCCATTCCTCATAACTCTTGACTTTGCATTTCAGCCATACACTCAATTTGTCTCAGAATCACATGAAGATCTAGTCTTATTGCACACCCTGGTCTTACTTTCCTCATTGGTAGGTAAACTTGAACCCAACAGCTGAGATTTCATCATTGGTCATTGACTGGGTGATTTCCCTTGTGTTCAACGACAAGACATCTATTCACACAATGGGATTCATGCAGTGCCTTGGATGACATTATCCTTATTGGTGGTTTCCTTGCCTTTGTCAGCATTTTTACTCATTGGCTTCTATTAAGAAGGTATTTTTCATGTACTGCTTACACCTGTCACACGTGAAAGACGCACAAGTTCATTCATTCATGAACATTTTCTTCATCTGATTTCATCCAAATCATCAAGATCCTGCTTTGTACCTCATGCTGAATTATGAGAGATGCCTTAATTATCTCCTTTCAGTGGGTCTCCTTTCATCAACTTCAGCTCATATATTCTGGAGACGATACCTATAATCCTATGAGTACCCAGAGGCTTGCAGTCATTAGTGGCAGGCTCTCTCACCATTAACAGTTGGGAATACATCAATGTCTCCTTATCAATGTATTATTCAAGTGTTCGACCTTGACTCCTTTATTCACACTTGTAAGAATGTACTCGATGCCTTGATACCTACTTTCAACATCAGTAGGTTGTCTCGTGTTTGTTAATGGTATACCTCAATGACTAGTATTCAAACAAAGTCTCATTATGTTTGACCTCAACTCCTTTATTCACATCATTTTGTAGTCGCAATTTTCCTAAGTTGTTGCTACCTTTTAATTGGACCAGTGCCTGTGCAACTTCATTGATCATGGCAGATCAGATTGTACTCCATTGTATACATATATCTGTAGATTGATTTTGAGACTAGTTTTACTAGGCCTTGTTCATGACTATGACAACCTTTGGGATGTATCCACATTTATATTTTTCTATTCATAGCCATGGACAATTGTTTGGTATATTTTCACATGGATCTGTAGTGTAATTCAAATTGGAAGCCATGTATCCAAAGTCAGTACAAATTGTAATGAGAAACTAGTTCTTCTAATTGGACCAGTGCCTGTGCAACTTCATTGATCATGGCAGATCAGATTGTACTCCATTGTATACATATATTTGTAGATTGATTTTGAGACTGGTTTTACTAGGCCTTGTTTATGACTATGACAACCTTTGGGATGTATCCACATTTATATTTTCCTATTCATAGCCATGGACAATTTTTTGGTATATTTTCACATGGATCTATAGTGTAATTCAAATTGGCAGCCATGTATCTAAAGCCAGTACAAATTGTAATGAGCAACTAGTTCTTCCATCTGGGTCCCTATTACGCCACTTCTAGGTCTTATAATGTATTTTGGCCATCGCAGATACTCCTCTAACCTCACAAATTAGGGGGAATCTATTGTCAGTGTGTCATGGAAACCTGCACAGGAGACCTAGATAAAGCATACACAAACAAAACTTATCAAGAAAAGCAAGAGAGATACACAATGAAGAATGATAATCAATGTATATTATGATCTAATAAATGAGTGAGTGATCTTCACTCATATAGACAATGACATCTTGTAATTAGGAATGGATTCATAATAGTGATGGTCTAAAATTATAAAGTCTAAAACAAAAATAGTTAGTTAAATCCCATTGAACTAGTGTTACACCCACTGAACTAGTGTGCCGAAAATATAAATTTCTCCAACACCCCCACTAAACATCACTATGGAGTAAAAAAATAGTCCCGACTACTAGGACATATTAGGTACTCATGTACAATGCAACTAATGAACATTGAAGAAAAGTGAGGAAAGAGGGAAAACCATGTGGGAACAAAACCCCCCCTCAAAAGATAATGTATCAAAAGAAGAAAATGGCAGTTGCTAGGCAACTATGTTCTTCACTGCAAGACGATCCCGCAAAGTCTGAAGATTTTTCTCATTGAAATTCTTTGTGAAGATGTAGAAATATTTATGGATTTGATGAAGTCCTTTGGCAAACTATATATCCTTGTACCTCTTGATCTTATGGACCCATCTGCACCTGAAAATATTCCTTTCTGATGGAAGTGGAACCAGATGAAAAGTCTGATTCTTTAGGAGTGAGTCATATTCCTTCTACATGGTTCTTTCCATAATGGATTTCCCACAACCATATTGTAGTTCTCCAGATCAGTGGATTGAACCATATAGCAATGCATGGGCATCACAGGTTTTGAAGTTGAAAGTACATGAGAAGGCTCCTCATGCTGAGATCGAGTCATCCTCAAATCTAATGGATTCCCTGCAAGGTTGCATTCTTCTTGAAGTGTGGTATGTGCCTTCTTGGGAATATGTTGAAGCTTTGGCATTGGCTTCTTATCTGGCTATACTACCTACTTATTTCCATGTACATAATCTAAGTGTATGGAATCATCTTTGATGTTTGAAACTAATGGAAGAACAAGAGTATATGCATGTTTCACTGGAGGTGCATGAAAATTACTCTCATTATGTGTTAGTATAATAGAGGATTCATCATCAGAAAACTTTGTGAATTTATACAACCTTGACTTGTGATCCACCTCACCAATTTCAATGATGGAATTGTCATGCATGTCAATTATTGAAACTAAATCTGATGCAAATTCAACCTTTTTACCTTTTTAAGTGATCTAATAAATTGAGAGTAGATTCATATAAATCTTTGGAACATGTATAACATTTTCAAAACTACCATTGTGGAGTTCCACTCTCCCTTCTCCTACTACTGCTACTAGAGTATCATCCCCCATGAGAATAGGGGGTCTTGAGCATGGACTCAATGAAGAGAAAACTTCCTCTTTCGTTTCCATATGATGGGATGCACCAGAATCTATAATCCATGAATCATATGAGGAATTAATTGCAACCAGAGCATGGTGATTACCTTTCTTAGGAGAAGTATCTTCATCCTTTTTCTTCTTGAATGAATCTGGAATGAAGTTTCCAAGGTTGTTCTATTGAAGTGCATGTGCCAAAAGATTGATATGTTTCTTCATGCATGTGGATTCTTCATGATTCAGTTTATTTCATTAAGTGCACTTCTTTCCATTATTATTTTTCTTGGAATCTGAAGACTCTTTGGAACCCGAAGAATCATGAAAGGGTTTAGAATATCCCTCCTTCCCGTTCGGTTTGGATGACCCTTTTCCATCATGCATGGTGAGTGCATATGATTTGGGATATTTCATGAGGCCCATCTATACGAGTTTTTTCTGCTCTTGTGTAAGAGATTCAATGAACTAAGCCAACGTAGGCATTTTCCAATTTGTTCCAAAAAGACATCTACCAAAATGGAAATTGGAGACATATAAAGTGTATTGTAGTCCTAGCTTGGCCAATATTGTTAGAATAAGTTGTTTCTCTTGTGTAGACTTGTTAATACCAAACTCACCGGAGCTCAAAATCAAATATTTAAATTTAGTAAAGAAATCTTGTATATTATCAAAACTTTTATGGTCTAAGGTATTCAAATCGACCTCAAGAATATGACCTCGCATCTCATCTTTCTTTCCAAAGAGTCCTTCCAGGGTGGTCCAGATCTTGTTTGGAGTCTTGCATGCAGAAACATGAAACCATAAATATATGGAGATTAATTCAAGAAGTAGTCTTGTGGATTCATACTTATGGTTCACCAATCTCATCTTCTCAATCGTTGATGTTGGTTTTGTTTCTGTCACCATCGTCAAATTATACAATCCTTTCCTTCTGAGTTGGAATTATGCCTTGGGATTCCAATCAAAATAATTTTCTGGTGTGAGGATTACCACCAAGTTTGATTATATAATAGTTTTCCTATCCATCTATCCTGCTATTTCTAAGAACCCCTAAAAATTTTCTCTCAATCTGCAAGTGAAAAATTAAGAAATCACGACAGAAAGGGCACTTTAGGTGAAAATCCGTATCAGTTTCAGGAGACGATCGTCCAACTTACTTTTTGAGAAAATAGTGAGGAATCTCTCCAAACGCTTGAAAACACAATTGCAGAATGGGTTGATTTACTTCTTGCGTGAGTCGTTTGCTCAAAAACTTAATATTTTGGGAGCAGTCACTGTAGAAAGGTACGACCATGGATTCATATCAGTTTCAAAAGGATATATTCCGGCTTACTTTATGAGAAAACGATGAGGAATCTTGCCAAATGGTTTAAAATCCACTTGTAGAATGGGTCGATGTACTTCCCATGCGAGTCATTTCCTCAAAAAATTAATATCATGGAAAAATCACTACTGAAATGTATGACCACGGATTTAGCTCGCTGAAACTTCGATTTTCCTTATTTTTTGGCTTGTCTATCTTGCTCCAAGCAACATAGCTCTGATACCATGTCAATGTTTCATGGAAACCTGCACATGAGACCTAGATAAATCATACACAAACAAATCTTATCAAGAAAAGGAAGAGAGATACACAATGAAGAATGAGAATCAATGTATATTATGATCTAATCAATGAGTGAGTGATATTCACTCATATAGGCAATGACATCCTATAATTAGGAATGCATTCATAATAGTGATGGTATATGTTTTTGTACTAATCGATAAGTGTAGACAAAAATATATCTCCCTAGTACCACCCTGAACTAGAACAAAACAAAATAGAATATAAACCTTTCCCTAGGCTCTAACTATTGAATTTACTAGTTAACAAGAGATGGGAAACATACCTTTTAAATGTCACTTCCTCTTTCCATTTCCATCCTATATCTTTTCTAATTCTCCAAATATATTGAACTTTCAAAGGATCACAAGCCAACCGAAGTGAAATAAATAAAGCATACTCAACAAGAACCTATGTATGTGATCAAGGAATCATACAATAAAACAGGAATGGTTTTAAGGGAAAGAAACATATTGTTGTATCATATTAATAGAAAGTGGAGATTACAACCAAAGAATTGATGTTGCAAGGTCCCCTTTCGATGGCCCTTTTCTCTAATACACACACCTTTTCTCCAAAACCCTTGAATGAAGAAGATCCACCATATAGCTTGTAGAACTAAAGAAAAGCTCTCAAGAATAATCTGAGGAAAAATTTCTCCATACAAATATTAGCCTATTCAACCTTATCTTTTTCCATGAGAGATATCTCCTTATATAAGGTGAAGGAGAGATGGATGAGAAGATTAGGATGATCTCACCAAATCAGAAAAGAGAGTAAGATCCAAACCGTTCGAAGGCCACCTCATCTTCTAGAGCATCCCCTTCTAGAACTTTCGTGAATCTCGACTTTTCCTTATCCTTTTACCATCTTCACACCCTAGCTATAATGTAGCCTGCAGAGACGTCGCATTCCAACTCTAAATCAAGGGGAAACGATCAGGCGTTGTCACACCCTGTGCATCTTGCAGCCTGCGACGTCCTTCCTTAAATTTAGGGTTTTTGAGAAGGGAAAGCCAATCACTTTCCTCGTGGAGAAATACTCTTTTAGCCTTTCATGGGAAAAATGAACACATGTTATCAGTAGATCATGGGGGTGAACAAAATAATGTGTAATGAAATTCCCCCCAAAGTATGAAGTTGGAACTCGTGACAGCTGAAATGCTTTGTAGAATGTGTGTGTCAAACAATGAGCACATCAATCGGGAATCTTCAAACAATCAAGCATTAGCATAATAATATACCACTGTCCGAGGTAGGCATTCCCATACTCAGATTGCAATTATCAAGTGAGTCATGGCCACTAAATATACACTCTGGATCCATGTCATTGTGAATCATGTTAATCCCTAATATTAGCTCACTACCCCTTAACTGGGGCATATTACATTAGTAATGTTATTTTATTTATGTCAACTTTATTCCATTATTTGTAATTATACCTCCTAGTCTCCTATATATACCAAGGAGACGTTTTCATTTTGAATCATCTTGTACTTGAACATTTATGTGGGGTAAAAGGAGGTTTCCCCCTTGAAGAGGCTTATTATCTAAAATTATATCTTTTTCAAGGCATTGAGTACTTATTCTGAGGTTTTTCTATGCTATTTTGATATTTCGTTCTTAACATATAGTATGAGAGCTCAAGGTCTTGGGGTTTTGTTGCTACATCTTAGACACCTTGGAATTTTTGCTATAACTTTTTTTCTACGATGTTTCAGAAGGAACGGCTTGGAGGATATTTATTAGATAGACCAAGGTACATTGGGTTAACATTTCAAATCCTAAGGCCTTATACTTTTGTAGATACAGCCTGTGCAACTTAGGGTTTTGGAATCATCTTGAACTGAGTCATTGTGGAATTTTTGCTATAAAATATTTTCTGTAACGTTTCAGACCCGAAAATCTAGAGGATATTTACCGAACTTAGTAAGGTATTTTTGGTAAAAATTTCATCTTCTGGGTCATCGTACATTATTAGATACACCCTGTGGAAGATAGGGTATCTGACTAGTACTATTAACTAGTCTCAAAAAGGTGTTTCAGGTAAAACAATCATAAATTATTCCTAGAGTATCCAAATTGAGTGAGACTGATTGCATTGGATAGTTGACAGTCTGTAGCATTTTTGGTACGAGTTTCAAAATTTTATATCAATTATTTTGTATGGGGTACACTATACAAGTTAGATCTCATAGAAAGGCCAAAAATCAACAAGTTGTGGGGAAGTTACTGTAAATTCCATTTGGCACATCCAATTTTAATTAGATCCATGACATTGTAGAAAAGAAACATCAAAGAACTACAAAAAAGAAAGTTTCATACCCAGAAGGGCCGAAACTTTGGATATATAGCTGAATAATTATTGTCTAGCAGAACCACCTCAAAATCAAGGTTCAAAAGCGATATCTGGCCAACATGCCACCCAAAAAGGGAACTTCTACACTAAATAAGCCTCTAGAAAATCCTACATGGACTCTTAATGAAGGTGAAGAAATGCGTAGGGACATAAATTATTTACAAAAGAAGTTAGTAACAAAATATGAACTAAAAGAGATGATGGATTCAACGGAAGCAAAGTTTGAGGCAATAAATACTAATATGGATGGTTTAAAAGGGGAAATCATGGAAGGATTGAAAAACCTCCTAATAGAGAGGACACCTAAAAGTGAAAATGTATCGCGTGAAAGTCATGGTGAGGACACAAGGAAGGTGAATCCAGAATGGAGAAACTCCAACTTTGGGTTGAAGACCAACCACGTACCTAAGATCGATATGAGGAAGTTTGATGGAAAGGACCCAATCACATGGATACTTCAAATGGAGCAATTCTTTGATCTACATAATGTTCCACAAATACAAAAGGTATGAATTGCTTCTTTATATTTAGAACCCAATCAATTTGTATGGTATCGATGGCTTTGTTCTCGCAAATCACTCGTCACTTGGACAATTTTCACAGAAGAAATGATAGCACACTATGAGGATACAAGGAGCAATACCTTCTATAGCTAATTGATAAATCTCGTGAAGAAGGGTTCAGTTACATAGCACATTGAGAAATTCCAAAGATTGAATATAAAGGTAACAAATATTCTAGATGAGAACTTGATTGATGTATTCATAGGAACTTTAAAGGATAACATTCAACATGAGGATCTCCTTTGGGAAACCAAATCATTGGAGAATTCATTTAGAGTGGAAAGAAATGTTGAAAGTAAAAATATGGCTATGGATACTAGAAGGACCAATCCTAACATCTATAGAGAGAATAATGCTCCTTCTTCTAAAACACCTTAACCTACAAGATTGACACCTCAACAATTGGAGGAAAGAAAAGAAAAAGGTTTATGCTTT
>JZKD02S0056517.1:81293-96535 GCA_000966675.3 Picea glauca | reverse complement strand
CAACTATACACCTCATGTATGTGCCAACTCATCAACTATTTGTCTCAACCATGTACTCAACATGTACCTCAACCAAAATACCTCATCAATTTCATCATCCAAATCTGATTTGTAGCTCTATAATAGACCTGGTGTATATGATCATATTTCTACAAACCTTCCTTAGCTTCAACAACAAGAGACTAGCATTTTCATCAAACTTTTCTTTAGTCTCACATGCCTAGTTTTGGATTAGTCAACAACCCTAACTTGAAGTAATCATAAATTTGTGCCTGTAATGTATAAAGATATGAAACTAATACATAATTTTATTCAGTGTGTTTTATGAAATTCCTCCAGGTGTCACTACGTGTAACCTCTCAGAAAAGGATTTATAGAAAAAATGGCATACCTTGCTAAATTCTGTCTTATTCTAGAGAGCGACCTTGTAGAGCCTGCCTCGCACAAAATATTTGTTGAATTGATTGAAAAATATTACAAAGCATACTACAGATTGTACCCTAACCAAAACATTTGGTTTCATTGAATTTGTATCTGTTATGAATAATTTATGATGTTTTTACCCGAAACACATGTTTTTGACTAGCTTCAAGACTAGCCACAAACCCTATTTTCCACGAAGTGTAACTCCAAAAATACAATGACCAACAAGCTGATTTTTTTACCACGGATACTTGGATATGTTTTCTCAATGGAATAGCAATTTCACATTATGAATCATTATAGAAAAAATGTTATAGAGAAAATGGTGAGATGACCTATAAATAACATACCTTAGAAATCACCATCAAAATAATTTATCCTTCCTTGCATTTCGAGCTTATTTTCTTCACCTTCCCTCAAAATTTTGTCTTATATATCCTTGGTTCAAAATTCAGGGAATGAGGGCCTAGATGAGACTCCTTGAGTACCTAGTTCACATGTGGGATGTAAACGAGAAAGCGTTTCATGTGGGTGCCCATACACTCACTATAGATATCGAGTATATCTACTTCTTAACAAGACTATCTCACCATGGATCTCGAGTAACACTTACAAGTAGAAAGGGTGGTGGTGAGCCTATGAACCACTACATCAATGAACATTGTGTGTCAAGTACCCAAAAACATAACGGTAAAGTCTCTATTAGAGATGTTTGAGACTTGCCTCTATGGGACATCCTCTATACCATCACATGCATGGAAGGGAATGTAGCTCTCCATATGGCTCTTCAGAGCTATTTTCAATATGCACTGGAGTGCATGGAGCCTTGAGTATTCAACTGGTGTGAAGGGGTTTTTAAAATCATGAAAAAACAATTGACCAAGTTCATAAGTGGTAGATTGAAACAGTTCGGATACAATTCTATTTTGGTATCCTTCTTCCTAGAGAGGGTCCCATTTTTACGCCTATAGGTAGAGTGGGATATACCTACCCCACATGATCCTATAATGAAGAGGTGGGTTGAACTCATGGCCCGACATGCAGTCGGTCCCATAGTTAGTTATAACGATGTCTTCTTCGACTGGTTGAGAACTCAAATGCTCATGGTCGACGATTATGCATATGTCAGGCTAGACTTCCATGGAGATCTGGACCTAGCTCTTCCTAAAGGTTCCCATTAGGGGGACATAGGTAAGAAGGAAAAA
The DNA here is from genome assembly GCA_000966675.3 of Picea glauca. Classification (NCBI taxonomy): domain Eukaryota; kingdom Viridiplantae; phylum Streptophyta; class Pinopsida; order Pinales; family Pinaceae; genus Picea; species Picea glauca. The sequence continues at coordinate 94,907 of JZKD02S0056517.1, read as the reverse complement.
AAATTTATATGATGTTTTTGTTACTTTTAATGATATTAAATGTTTTTAATGTTTTTTATCTAATGACTAATCAAATTCTCTTTGAACATGCAGATGTGGGACCTTATCGCCCTCTAGTTTCATCACCTATCTAGAGGTGAGGGGACAAAGGTGACGTAGCAAGAGTAGCTACTGCTGACTTTGAGACCATAAAAAAAATCTGGAGGGACTTACAATGACCATCCCAGATGCCTCTGTAGATGATATTCTGAGGCATTACCAATGCCACACAGTGGGCATGTATGCTTCCATTGGTTGAATGCCTCGTAGGGTAGCACGGGAAGTCGCATGTTATAGCGAGTAACATCCTTGATGCTCTATTGTATATGAATCCATGTGCCTCACATTTTTTTATATGTTGGTATTCAGACAAAAAAATGTTTTTTGTAAACTTTTATCGTTATATATGTCAGGCTCCTACTAGCTTACATGTTTTATGTACAAAGCGTGATTGGATTTTATAAATGTCTCAAATGTCTATCTAGTACATAATTAGCCAATTCATTTGTTGATGTATTTAGACATCTAGGAATGTGTTGATATTGAATGTAATCAAAATGACATTCTAAGAGGCAAATTCGTAAGTATATCCTTAACAAAGTAGGACTTCAGATAGAATAAACGTTACTCAATTGTCGAATTACTAACTGTGAATTGAGTCGCACAATAAGATGACAGATACCAAGTGAGACAACATTAGTTAACAACTCGATAATTGCATTGTATTCCATGATATTGTTAGTTGCACGACCAAAGAAAATACCATGTAGACTGATTAACTCATCCATAGGTGCATGGATTGCCCAAGCAGAAGACGCTAATTTTTTAGTACTGCGACTAGCGCCATTAGTGAAGCCAATGTAGGGTAGAAAAGACACCAACATCTAGAAACCAAGCACAATGATAGGAAAGTAGTCCTAAGGAAAAAACCAAAAACAAAAAAGCACTCAAGAGTATAATACATAAAAATACACAACACTCATGCAACAATGACTTGAGCATAGTACTTATTCAAGTAAAGCCCAGTTTTGGGTTCAATCAAAGGAATTACATCATAATCCACTAGTTCATGAGCCCCTTTCTCCAAAAATTGTTTTACAATGTAAGGACCCCACCAAATAGGCTCAAATTTACCAGCCCTTAGAAAATCATGATCTTGCTCATAAAGAAGAACTAGATCACCTTCAGAAAAAAAATGAGGTTTGACATGCTTGTCATATTAAGATTTGACACACTTTTTATGAGTTTCAATAACTAAGGCCACATCATGATTGGTCTCATCTTATTGAATCAGATACAAAAGATGTTCTTCCTCAATCAAGGTGTTAGGGAGAAGTTCGAAAACTAGATTCAAAGATGGAATCTCACATTCAATCGACAAAATTTCTTCGATACAATACACTAAATGGAAGGGTGTGAATCTCATGGAAAACTTAACGGATGTCCAATATTACCATAATGCTGAGAACAACATCGTGTTCCATTTCGACTTATGGATTCCTACCATCCATCGAAGCATAGTAGTAAGGAATTTCTTGATCGCTCCGACCTAGCCATTGGCCTGTGGATAGTAAGGGGTTGAGTTTTCATGGTGAATATCCAACTTCTCAGTAAGTTCTGACATCATGAAGTTACGAAAATTTCTATTGTGATCAGTAACGATAGCTTGAGGGACACCAAACTGAGTAATGATATGATTGAATATGAATAATGTTGTAGTTTTCCCGGTGTTATCAAATGTAGGCATCGGCTCGGCCCATTTACTGAAATAATCCATAGCTACAATAACGTATCCATGCCCCCCGGCCAAGTGAGGGTTACATGTCATAAATTCAATACCCCATTTGGAGAATGGACCAATGGAAACTACAGGACAAAGAGGAGTAGGGTGAGATTGGATATTTTTGTTATAAGTTTTAAAAGCATGGCATTTATGGACAACAATAATGCAATCTTTAAATAACGAAGGCCAAAAATAACCAGCTCACAATATCTTTTGGGCAGTGGCATACCCAGACATATGACCACCACATGCTCCAGAGTGACTATCATTCAAATATTTCTCAGCTTCATCATAAGTGAGACATCGTTGAAAGATGGAATAAATACCACGGCGGTGTTGAGTACTCAACACACCCTAAAAAAAGTCTATCACCATTTACTTTTTGGGGTACCACTTGATCTTCAACTTGGACTATTACCACTTCAACATGAAACTAACGCCTTTTCTTATCTCATATGTTTCATGATTGAATCGATTAAAAGTTTTCTTGTGTACAGCAAAGAACCTTTTTAACTCTAAAAGATACTTAATTACTACTCAATGAATCGGCCACCCATGATTTCCCCCAACTCACTTGAGAAATTTGGCATCGACGAAAGATAAAGGTGGTGAAAATCATTTGGAAAGTCAAAGTAGTCAAGTACCAACCGTCATCGGTGTCGGTGGATGAAATATTTTCTTTCCTACGAACAACCCCAGGAAGGATTTTGCCGAAGATTGATCCATTTGGTTTCGACAGAAAAATGTAATAGTAAACACTGTGCAAAGGTAAGAAGTAAACAGTCGAACCCCGATCCCTACGCCAAACTGATGTGATGCGACGAGACATTTTACCTCCATATGTGTTAGATGCACCACATTAAAAGATGGTAGTTAATTCGTACATTGCACATTAGTTACTAATTCACGTACGAATCAAAAGTATTTGTTAAACCCATCGATACATTGCATCTTCTCCCGCACCTCCGTCGTAAAAAAAATAAGGTTTATTTGAAGAAATTTGAGGGTAATTTATTTTGAATTTACATTTATTACTCATATTAACTAATTAATATGACTGGTAGTACCTCTCTAGTTATATCCTTTTTGAGTCATTTCACATGGTCCCATTCTGCACAGCAAGAAATTCAGAACAAACAGAAGAGTGAAGCCAACAACCCGAAAGAAAAGTTGAAAGTTCAGTGAGTATTAAGCAATTATCTTAACAAGCATTACAGGTATGTATCTGCTAATAGTTTTCATGCATTCCATTGTTACATGTCTGCACCCAATGATGCTATGTACACATGTTCAAAAGATATTTTAAATTGCAGGAACAATGCCTCCGAAGAAGCCCTCCACCAGGAAATCGCCGAGAGCCCCTAAGATGCAAGAATTAGAAGTAGAAGAAGGCTCCTCCCCATCAGTTGGGAGACAATTAGAATTCACTCCCAAGCCAGTATCCGTCATTGAGAGAATCACCAAGGAGCCCTTTTTCCATCCCCCAGCTTCTGGAGACACGAAGGCAAGTATTTGAGCCAAGATGGAATTTCCTCATTGGGAAGAATTTTTCAATAAAATCAAGAAAGACGAACCCCTCGAATATACCCCACACAGCGATCCTGACACAAGGAAGCTCGACGACAAGGTCCTCCCCAACATTCTCAAGGCTTATCTGCACATGGTGGCAAGCCAGTCTCTGGTCTTTCCTTGCATTGAGCTCCTGAAGTGGATCATTGACCATGCTGATGCCCAAAAATGTTTGATTAATGATGATAACGTCGAATGCATCGAAGTCTTCCTGCCATTAGAGGTTCAGAGTTACTATAAGCTCAAAGATTCCAAGCTAAAACTGAGCATTGATTTCATCCTGAGTTTCTATGCATCACAAGATACCAGCAAAATCATGTCGTCTTGGTGGAGAGAAGAAAAAAAATTCACAAATCGGGCTGATGGATGGTATCCAGAAACTAATCTCAGGGAACTATACATATATCTCATGGATCTACTCTGAAGGTTATGTGGGGAGAAAGACTGCTCCCAATTTTTAGAGGCTTGGATGCCTCTGGCTTTTACAGTTGCCATTTCAGGCATAGGCTTCAATTGGGGTGCCATCATCTCCAAGCAGTTGAGCACCTGCATAAGACATGCTCAGGTGCGAAAGGATGGACATACCCCCACCTTCTACATGGCTTTGTATCTACTAGACGTCATCTTCGCCAGGAACGCTTTCATTGGGATGAACCTGAATTGGCACTCTTCGGAACTCGCGGTCCATGTATACTTCAACATCCTATGGGAAAATAGGTACAAGAAATCTTATTTTGTTATTTGTGATCCATTTATTGCACGCACATACTTCTTTCTCTTCAGGAAAGAGTTCCCTATATTGTCAGATGAAGCAAAGAAGGTTATAGCCAAAATTGGCCATTGGTATTTAGATGAACGACAAACCTACATCAGGGTTTTTGGCACCACAGGGGCACCCCACTTATTACCCATTTATGTTCCTGACCAGATAGTGTTAGGTGAAATTTGCTATCAAACCATCCTACAAGGATACAATGCAACTTTAGTAAAAGAACAGAAGTGGGCTTTCATACCGTATGGGTTTCATATCGAATTTTTTATGGTCAAAGATACCGCGCATGATAAATAACTCAGCCTAGGTCAATTGGAATTTCGGTTCCAAACTGGTTGATTTCACAAACACGATCCCAAGGGATTGGTTCTACATCATGCGTCGCAGGTATCATCATGTTATCCCTATTCCCGTGACCAATTCGAGGATGAAATTTTTACCGAGAATGCTCAAGAATGGAATGTGGTGGCATCCAGGAAAGTTGATCCTCGAGGAACCAGGTTTAGAGCTATGAGCTATGAAGAATAGTCAACGTTTCTGGAGCAAGTTGTTCAAGAAATTAGTTGACACTGGGAAGGAGCAGTTGCATATGAATTGGATGAAGGAATAAGTGATCCCAAAGAATAAATTGAAGCTGCGGGAACCCATCGGGAATCCCTGGTACAAATAAAGGATCTCCTGAAAGATCAAGCTGCATAAGAAAGGGGTACGTTTTTACATAAGAAAATTGAGCTACTAATGAAACAGATGCGAGATGACCCGTATCTTTTCATAGGACCTATTGTTCAAAGTGTCCCGACGGAGTTGAATGATCTTAGGTGCATAGTCCCCGACAATGCCCATGGGTTAGGCAACCCTGAACCCGCAACATCGTTGATTGATCCTTCGGAAGAAGGGATAACTCAACCAGAGAGAGGTTGGGTCTCAATAGAGACACAAGTGCCCAATCCTTTGAGCACTCTTATACATATTTACAGCAATGACGAGAGTCTGAAACCTACTCACAGCACCCCGATGTGAGTCCAAGAGGAAAAAGGTCCTGAGAAATCCACTTCCCGTGAGCCGGAGATCCAAGACAAGAAGGTATTACAAAAGGAAATAGGGTTCGAAGGTGGCCTCAACACAAGAGATTCCAATAGATAAGAAGCAGAAGTAGGACCGAGTGAAGACACTCTACAAAAGAAAATCGAGAGTTCTACGACCGACAAGCAAGTAAGCGATGAGTCTGTACCTGATGCCTCCATTATGCCCAATATTCAAGTCCCATATGAATGAAAAGTAGAGGTCGGATCTACAAAATAGAGCGAAGAAATTCGAGAGCCCACTCCTGAGCTAATATACATTGTGGGTATCTTGAGAAACATCCTCACATGGGGAGATCAACAGATACCAGAACCGATAGTTGAAGTAGCAGACATCTATGTGATCTCCTATGTTCAAAAGAAGAAGGCCATCATTCAAAGGACTGTGAAAAGGCAAAGGATCACTTTGGATCAATCCATCGTGGTTACCAAAGAATAGAACTTAATCAGCACTAGAGATGCTCCCACGTCTGAATGGATCAGAATAGGAAAATCCCTATCAGATGCCACTCAGGATAGAGCCATGAGAGATGAAAAGGAACTAGCCAACACCTGGGAAGAGCTCCAACACCTGTGCCATCTTGTCAAATACTATAAAGGAGATACACAGACCATTGTGTATCTAAAGGATGAGTTCAACAGAGTTTATAACAATTTCAATAAGGAAAGACACTTGTTAACCGAGAACATAGTTGAGTTCTAGGAGGATAGTCTAATGGCACTCGTGACATGCAAAGAAATGGAGAGGTGGTATGAAAAGGCACAGTAAGCGGTAGAGAGAGTTGAATACATTGAGGCAGTTCAGCAGGGTCTAGAAAAGGAAAATCATCACATTCAGCTGGTTGGAAAAAGTATTCTCGACCGCATGAAGAAATCTGTCGAATAATGGGCGAAGATGACCTGGGACCCACACCGAGAAATCCAAAAGAAATGGGCCAAGTGCCAGAAACACTGGGGTAAAATTAACAAAGTAATGAAATATGTCAGTCTCCCCGAATTTGGCACCCCCGATGAATTCACTAACCTGTGCGATGTGTTCAAGACGCACTCCATAAAAGACTCGCTTTGGGCCGACGAGTGCACAAAGGTCACCGATGCAAAGCCAGGGCAAGTGAAACAATTCGCAGGACACCCGATCAGAGCTCAAGCCATGTTGCAACAGTTGAGCTCCATTTTGGTAAAGTACCAGATGCATACAATGGATATTAGAGGAGTATATGTTTCCCCTATGGAAAAACACAGGTTCCCATGGGCTCAAACCTATGAAGAGTTGTATATCAGTTGGTGTGAATATGAAATAAGTCACCCTTTTCAAGAGATATCTCGGGCAGACTATTGAAAGAAATTGTTGGATGATCACACCATGTGGAAATTTTTGTTTGAATTGAATTATATTTAGTCATTAATTACAGTTGAATTTTATATTATAAATAGAGACATCGACTGATTAACAAAAGGTCGATGGTTGCTGTAAGAACTCTTTACTTTTTGGTTGTTGATAATTATTTTGAGACTGCTATGAATTGAGAAGTCCTTCTGGACCAAAGACAAGTTGTTTTCATCAAATATATGTGATTGGAGTTTGGAGAAGAATTACTTCCTATCATGTTCCAAGAATGATGCAGTAAATGAGTAAGAGAAATCGATTATGTTGTCAAGTTATCTGGTGAAATGTTTTGATGTTCTTTTCTTTAATGATGAAGATAAATTGTTGTGTTGTTATGTGATGAATTTTATGGTAGATGAATTATTTTTCTTGCCATGATCTTAGTTACATATGTGTTTTTATTTCGGTTATTTAGAATATTAGGTAGTAATTGGATGCTCATTTGGTTAATGTATTATTACTAGGCCTTTTGGTATAGAGTTACTGTCTACATGTTTGAGAAGTAGGTTATCCCAAGCTCAGCCTCTTCCTAGTAGTTGAAATTCAATCCTATTACTTGTCAAGTTGGCTTATGCTGGCTTGTGTCTCTCAAACCAGCCCCACCCAAGAGAAAAATATAGAAAGGAATTGTCCTACTTTAAGAGAGAGCCTTCACAAGAAAACACAAAGCCCATCGATAAATAGGCTGGATCGCATGATCCAGAGAACCATTCCATATCAAATGTTGCAGAGTCTAATTGGGCCTCAGTGGCGGGTTTGGTTCCTATTGTTGAAATAAAGGGATTTAAGACCCATCAACAGAATTGGCGCTAGAAGGAGTGCCTAAGAATGAATGGTTGAATATGTAAGTTATATAGCATTTCGAATAGCCTATAGATTCATAACGGTCCACATGCATGGATAGTCACCCGACAGACAACCCACGTTTACTAAGCACTCCTAAAGCAGTTAAATCACCCTGGTCCAAGGAAGAACCTTTTGACCCTGAAATACCCTATGCCCTCCCTCACGAGGAAGTGAATCAATTCAGGAGAATCACTAGAGCCTATGCCTGACAAATCGACACATTGTCCTTAACTCCCATCCTCCCTCGAAGAAAATAACAAATCAGACCGGTGGTTATCACACCCGATGAATTTTTTGTACACTGTGTAGAAGAATTAATAGATTTCACGATCACTGAAATCTAAGAACCTCTTGATCTAATACCCGAGACACCAGTCGGTGACATCCCTGAGCCTGACGACTTTTCAGAAGAAGAGCTTGAATTTGACTATGGAGATACGGAAGGGAACAATGGTCATGAAGAGGAAAGAAAATTTCCACTTCAATACAACTAGCCTTGGTTTCCCGGAGACGCAGTGGCCATCCCTGGACGAGTACACAATCTTCCCTAGCACCCGAAAAATATGCTTCCCAAGTACAACCCTGAAACTTCAAGTTTTCCTGAAGATCATATCAAGAAATTCATGCTTGCAATTAGGCTTATGAACGTTCAACATGAGGACATGGTATGTATACTTTTTCCCTACAAGTTTGAGAATTTGGCCTCCATGTGGTATTTTAATTTGCCTATAGGATCTATAACCAGCTGGACTAAATTTGCGGAATAAACTACTACAGGAGCCCTGATGACTGAGTTGTTCTCAGCCACCATGACCCCAAAAGAAATGGTCAAAGATTTCAATCAAAGGTTCACGACCATATTAAACAAGTTCCAACCTACCACGAAACCCACTCAAGAGTAGCAAATTGAGGTTTATGCCAACGCTCTTTCAGGTTCTATTTCCATGTTCGTTAAAAGATTTGCCAAGAAAACCCTTGCGGATAATTTTGAAGAGGCCAAGACAATATAATTATAGATGAAATGATGTAAATAGGGCCAAGCCTCTCTAGTGAGAAAAGAAATCTAGCCCCCTCCTAGGAGAGGACTCCTTTTGACTAGACCGTCAGGGAAACTAGCTGAAAAAAATCCTGACAAAGGTAATGGAGATATATAAGATCTGAAGTGCATGGTCAAGAAAATATCAAATGATATTATGAACATGAGAAGAAGTGCATGGGAAGGAAACCAAGGTAAAAATCCCTATAAGCCTTTCTTTAAAAGAAACCATCCTTTCAAAGCAATTGAACCTCCCCCAGCCAACCTAAACATTGACCTAGGGAATGTTGCATCTAATTCTTTCTGCACCTGTCACCAAGAGAACCACTCTAAAAGAGAATGCCCTCAATGGTTCCACGCCATGAATTTAATCGCCAGTCATTTTCTGGATGAAGTCTCACTGACCAAACAGTCAAGCAGTTCGACCATGAATATTGACGATCAGGAAGAAGCTGACCCACCACGAGACACAACCATGTTGATATGGGATCCTGAAGTAATCATGTCTTTGGATGATTTGTTTGAGTCTCGAGAACAACCCATGGAATTTTCGGTAGTAAAGACATGTAGTAAAGGTCAACCCGGCTCAAAAAATACCGACGTCGCGTGGGCCCTGTAAAGTAAGTTAACTCTCGATCACCCGAAAATGCCTTTCTCTCCCAGCGAAAATCCTATAAGAATCCATACCAAGGAATTTCCCAAGCTAGATTACAACGTATTCGAATATTTGAAAACGTTGAAGGCTAAGATATCAGTTATGGATATATGTAGGATTCCTCAGCAGAAACACTTTATGTTGCAAGCTCTGAGCTCGATAGAAGAACCGACTATAGGCAACAGCCAAAAGAAGGATCTATCCTCGATATATTTGGCAAGCAAGCCAACCATAAATACCTGCTCAAAAGGTAGGAAGGAGAAGCCTTTTGTACCACCTTTAATTTTAACGTTCAAAGTTTTTAACAGGAATCTTCACAATTGTTTGGTAGATTTTGGGGTGTCCTTTAATGTAATGCCCTTGGCCGTTTGTAATAAACTAGGTGTTGTCCCTCTCAAAAGTGATAAACATGTCATAAAATTGGACAAAATCTAGGTCAAGTTCATGGGAGAACTCAAATATGTGATTATCAGGATAGCGACACATCCTAATTTCGTACATGTGATTGACGTCATTGTGGTGGATATCCCTAAGGCATATGGGCTATTGTTAAGCCAAGATTGGTCTAAAAAGATAAACGGATATTTTAGTACAGACTGGGAACACCTTTGGCTACCATTGAAGGGATATAAGAACATGAAAATAATCAATAGGAAAGATATCTGAATCATATGGTCACTGATCTGGAAACCCCGAACGAACCAGCCTCTACCAATTTCCCCATATTGGGAAACTATTCCTGTGATTCTCACTTCGAAAATTTAGCTCCTCTCCTATCCAATGTTCCTCTTACTCAAAACTATGAAATAATCTTTCAAGAAGAATCCCTGATGCCGATAGGAGATTCTCTCTTCTGTCAAAACCCCATGCTAGGACTTGTGAAAGAAAAGATCGAAGAACAAAACACTGGTGATGAGAGAGAAAGGAGAAATTTTCATTCGCAAATTTGGACCCTCCATTTTGATAGATCTAAATCACAAGAAGGGTCAAGATAAGGTTGCATCCTCATCGACCCAAAGGGTAAACGTCATTTCTTGTCCTGTAGGCTAGAATTTGAATGTACCAATAACACTACCGAGTATGAAGCTATAGCACAGGGGTTAAAGAAAGCCATAGACCTCGGTGTCAAGGAACTGAAAGTTTTTGGAGACTCTGAAATCATTATCAGACAAGTAATAAATACCATACACTATGATTAACCTCATCTTAAGAACTACCATCAGGAGGTTCATAGGCTAATAGAACACTTTGAGGCTTTTGATATCACTGCAATCCCCAGAGCAAAGAATATCCTTGTTGACTCCTTAGCCACAACTTCTTCCATAATTTCGCCTTTAGAAGATTATGAAGCCTCCAAATTCACTGTAGATATTCTCTACAGGCCATCGGTGTCAAACAACATTTCTAATTCGAAAATCTTTGAAGGTGACGATCAAATCATAAACTTCTTGACCAACCAAGACAACATCAAAGATCTAGCCATAGACGATGAAGATTTCCAAAAGAAAACAATTGGAACTAATCCCCAAATAGGACAAGATGTCGGAAAATTGAAGGCTCACACAATACCAAAGGGGATATCTAATATAGAGAGTCTGTTTGATCTAAAGGATCATTTTAAAGGACCCAAAAATGCGAAGACTGGTAGCTCATGCCCCCTCCATGAAATTTTGAATCTCGGGACTCCAAATACCATGAAGAATGTGAATCTCGGCAAAACTATGTCTAAGGGAGAGAGGAAGGCCTACCTCAAATTATTTAGGCAATACCAGGATGTTTTCGCATGGTCCTATAAGGATTTGAAAATGTACGACACCTGTATTATTTAACACACCATCCCGTTGAAACCCGATATGAAACCTTTCCAGTAAAAGCTCCGAAAGTATCACCCATCCCTAGAACCCCTCATGTATTAGAAATTGAGGAAGCTTCTAGATGCGAAGATAATTTTCCAGGTTAGGCATTCTCCCTAGGTGGAAAAGCTTGTCCCAGTAAGGAAAAAATCGGGAGAAATTTGACTTTGCGTAGATTTTCGAAACCTCAACAGAGCTTCAGAAAAGGACAATTAGCCAGTATAATCGATGGATCAACTATTGCAAACCGTTTCAGGATCGGATTTCTTCTCTCTACTAGATGATTTATCAGGCTACAACCAAGTGTTGGTTTCAGAGGAAGATCATCTGAAAACCACTTTTCGAACCAAATGGGGAACCTTCTCTTATAAACGTATGCCCTTCAGGCTAGTCAAGGCAAGAGAAACCTTCCAAAGGGCCATGGACATGGCCTTTCAAGGACTTATCAATAGGTGTTTGGTATTATATTTAGATGGTGTAACAGTGTATTCGAAGAATAGGGAAGAACACATCCAACACTTACGTCAAATTTTCAAAAGGTGTCGAAAATATGGTATATCTATGAACCCCAAGAAGACTATCTTTGGTGTTGAGGAAGGGAAGTTATTAGGGCATATTATATCTCAAGAAGGGATTCATATAGACCCCAAAAGGATTAATGCCTTATCTCAAGTCCCACTACCCCATAACAAGAAAGCTATGTAGTCCTTTTTTGGGAAAATCAATTTTGTGAGGAAATTCACTTCTGGCTTCACCGAAATTATCAAACCCTTGCAAAGGATGATTCACAAGGACACCGAATTTAAGTGGTATGATGAACGAAAATATGCTTTCAACAATATCAGGTTGGCCATATCTCGGGCCCCGGCGTTACGAAGTCCTAATTTTAATAGAGACTTTAACCTATATAATTTCGCCTCCGACCAATCGCTAGTTGTGGTTTTGACTCAGAAGGATGATGAAAACAACAAAGCCCCAGTGTCATTTATGAGTACCAATATTCAAGGACTTGAGATAAATTATCCTTTGATAGACAAACAGGCCTACACATTTTATAAGGCTGTAAAACATTTCGGGTCTTACATCCTCAAGAATCACACTAAGGTGATTGTGCCACACCCAATGGTCTTATCCCTATTTACCCAACAAGAGATGGGGGAAAGAAGAGAGAACTGGATGGAAGTAGTCTAGGAATTTGATCTAGATATAAAACCTCCCAAGCTAGTAAAGGGGCAAGGTTTGTGCAAGCTCGCAGTTGAATCATAGGATCAAGAAAATGAAGATCCTGGGTGGGAAAACTAAATGACGCTATGGTGCAATGAAGTAGCATACATCTCCCCAAGGAAAGACTCCTGGTACAAGGATTTATCTTATCTTTTACATCACGGAGATTGTCTCGAGAACCTCATCCCTAGGGAAAGGAGAGCCTTGAGATTGAAATCTACACAGTATCACCTTCTGAATTCGATGCTCTTACAGATCAATTATGATGGGGTACTATTGAGATGTCTCAAATGAGAAGAAGCTGACAATGTGATAATGGAAATCCACGACAGCCCCACCGGAGGACACTTTGCAAGGAACACCACCACCCATAATATTCTGCGAACTGGATATTACTGGCCCACCTTGTTTAAATATGCTCATACTCACACTAGGAACTGTAAGACTTGTCAAATAAGTGCTAGAAAGAAGAAGAGAGAAGAAATCCCACTTGTGCCCGTGACTGTTTCCGGGCCTTTTGAGCAGTGGTGGTTGGATATCATAGGAGAAATTACTCCTAGCTCTTCAAAGATGCACAAGTACATTCTTACTTCCATCGACTATTTCACAAAGTGGGCAGAGGCCATTACTTTGACTCATGTAAACGAGAAGGTAGTAATCCAATTTATAGAACAACAATTGATCACAAGGTTTGGTGTCCCCTCCAGTCTAGTCTTTGATAATGCAGCTTACTTTTCTTCTACCCTATTAATAGAGTTTTCTCTGGACAAAGGGATCATGATAAAGTACTCTGCAAATTACTACCCTCGGGGAAACGGTGTGGCAGAGTCAACTAATAAGAACCTAGTAAGAATTTTGAAGAAGACAATTACAGATAACCAAATAAATTGGCACAACCAACTCCATAACACTCTATGGGCCAATAGAGTCACGCCCAAGGAATCCATCAGGAATTCCCCATACTTTTTGTTCTACGGACAAGAAGCCATCCTCCCAAACGGGCTTTATCTACCATCCCTCCAATTGGCCCAATATTCCAATGAGGAACCCTCATCGGCCATGCAATAGAGGATCAACACTTTGTTCATGCTGGAAGAACAGAGAGAAAAGGATAGGTCAAAATTCCTAGCTCATCAACAGATAGTGAAACAATGGTTTGATAAGAATAAGGCTAAGGAAAAGAACTTTCATGTAGGATATATAGTGTTGAAGTGGGACAAAGCAAACGAACCAAAGGGGAAACATTCTAGGTTTCAAATCCTATGGCTTGGACATTTCCAGGTGGCTAAGAAAATCAGGGTAGGTACCTATCGATTGCAGAATCTAAGAGGGGAACCTGATGCCCTCCTAGATAATGGTTAAGCCCTA
>JZKD02S0056517.1:59203-81283 GCA_000966675.3 Picea glauca | reverse complement strand
TGGAATTGAGCATATATAGTGCGCAGCTATCTTTGAAACAAAAGACTTCCCTGGGTTGATAATTTATGTTTCACTTGGCTGTTTAAAATTAATTAAGCAATTATAGTGACCAACAAAGACTACTCCTGATTTTTAGAGGCTTGAATGCCTCTAGCTTTTACAATCGCCATTTTAGGAACATGGTTCAATTGGGGTGCCATCATCTCCAAGTAGTTGAGAACCTACATAAGAAAGGCTCGGGTGAAAAAGGAGGGAGATACCCCCGCCTTCTACATGGCCTCTTATATACTGAACATCATCTGCGCCAGGAATGCTTTCATTGGGATGAACCTGAATTGGAACTCTTCAGAGCTCATGGTCCATGTATACTTCAGCATCCTATGGGAAAACAGGTACAAGAAATCTTATGTTGTTATCTATGATCAGTTTATTGCACGCACGCACTTCTTACTCTTTAGGAAAGAATGCCTTAGATTGTTAGATGAAGCAAAGAAGGTTATAGCCAAAATTGGCCACTGGTATTTAGATGAACGAGAAACCTACATCAGGGTTTTCGGCACCAGAGGGGCACCCTACTTATTACCAATTTATGTTCTCGACCGGCTAGTGTTAGGAGAAATTTTGTATCAAACCATCCTGCAAGGATACAATGCAGCTTTAGTAAAAGACCAGAAGTGGGATTTCATACCATATTGGTTTCATATCAGATTCTCCATGGTCAAAGATACCACGCATGCTAAACAACTCGGGCTAGGTCAGTTAGAATTTTGGTTCCAAACTGGTCGATTTCGCAAAAACAATCCCAAGGGATTTGTTCTACAACAATCTTCCCAGGTATCATCCTATTGGCCCTATTCCCATGACCATTTCGAGGATGAAATTTTTACTAAGAACACTCAAGATTATAATGTGGTGTTGTCCAGGAAAATTGATCCTCGAGGAACCAGGTTTAGAGCTATGAGCTACAAAGAATAGGCAATGTTTCTGGAGCAGGCAATTCAAGAAATTAGCTGACACCCGGAAGGATTTGTTTCATATGAATTGGATGAAGGAATAAGTGATCCCGAAGAAGACATTGAAGCTGTGGTAACTCATCAAGAATCCCCGATACAAATCAGGGAGCTACCGGAATATCAAGATACACAAGAAAGGGGTACATTGTTACATCAACAAACTGAGTTGCTAATGAAATGGATGCAGGATGACCTGTATCTTTTCATAGGACCTGCAGTTTCAAGTTCTATTCAAAGTGTGTCGACGGAGTCGAACGATCGTGGGTCCACAATTCCTGAAAACGCCCATGGTTTAGGAAACCCTCAACCCACAACATTGTTGATCAGTCCTTTGGAAGAAGGGACAACTCAACCAGAGACAGGTCGGGTCTCGATAGAGACACAAGTTCCCAATACTTTGAGCACTCTTATACATATTTACAGTGACTATGAGAGTCTGGAACCTACTCACGACACCTCGGTGTGAGTCCAAGAGGAAAAAGGTCCCGAGAAAACCACTTCCTCTAAGCCCGAGGTCCAATACAAGAATATCTTACAAAACGAAGTAGGGTCTGAAGGTGGCCTTGAAACAAGAGATTCTAATAGATAGGAAGTAGAAGCAGGATCGAGTGATGAAACTCCACAAAAGAAAATTGGTAGTTCTACGACCTATGAGCAAGTAAGCGATGATTCTATACCCGATGCCTCCATTAAGCCCAATATTCAAGTCCGAGATGAACGACAAGTAGAGGTCGGATCTACAAAATAGAGAAAAGAAATTCAAGAGCCTACTCTTGATATAATATACACCGTAGGTAGCTTGAGAAACAGCCTCACATGGGGAGATCAACAGACACCAAATCCGGTAGATGAAGTAGCAGACATCTATGCGATCTCCTACGATCAAAAGAGGAAGGCCATCGTTCAAAGGACTGTGAAAAGGTGAAGGATCACTTTGGATCAATCCATCATGGTTACCATAGAAGAGAACTTAATCAACACTACATATGCTCACACATCCCAACTGATCGGAGTAGGAAAATCCCTCTCAGATGTCTCTCAAGATAGAGACAGGAGAGATGAAAAGGAACTAGTCGACACCCAGGAAGAGCTCGAAAACCTGTGCCATATTGAAAAATACTATAAAGGAGCTACACATACCACTGAGTATCTGAAGGATGAGTTCAACAAAGTTTATAACGAGTTCAAGAAGGAAAGGCACCTATTAACCGATAACATAGTCGAGTTCCAAGAGGATATTCTCATGGCACTCGCGACATGCAAAGAAATGGAGAGGTGGCATGAAAAGGAACAACAAATGGTAGAGAGACTCGAATACATTGAGGTAGTTCAGTAGGGTCGAGAAAAGGAAAATCATGCCATTCGGCTAGTTGGAAAAATTATTCTTGACCGCATGAAGAAATCTACTGAATATTGGGCGAAGATGACCCTGGACGCACACCGATAAATCCAAAAGCAATGGGCCAAGTGCCAGAAACACTACGGTAAAATTAATAAAGTAATGAAATATGTTGGTCTCCCCAAATTTGGAACCCCCAATGAATTCACTAACCTGAGCGATGTGTCCAGGACGCACTCCATACAAGACTTGTTTTGCGCCAAAGAGTGCACAAAGGTCACCGATACAAAGCCAGGGAGAGTGCAACAATTTTCAAGACACACGATCAAAGCGTGAGCCATGATGTGGTAGCTGAAATCTAGTTTGGTAAGGTACCAGATGCATGCATTGGATATCAGAGGAGTATATTCTACCCCTATGGAATAACACAGGTTCCCATGGGCTCAAACCTATGAAGAGTTGTTTATCAGCTGGTCTGAATATGAAAGAAGTCACCTTTTTCAAAAGACATCTCGGGTGGATTGTTGAAAGAAACTGTTGGATGATCATGCCACATGGAAATTTTTGTTTGACCTGAATTATATTTAGCCATCAATTACAGTTGAATTTTATATTATAAATAAAGACATCGACCGATTAACAAAAGGTTGATGGTTGTTGTAAGACCTCTTTCCTTTTTTGTTGTTGATAATTATTTTGAGACTATTATGAATTGAGAAGTCCTTCTAGACCAAAGACAAGTTGTTTTCATCAGATGTATGTGATTGGAGTTTGGAGAAGAATTACTTCCTATCATGTTCCAAGAATGATGTAGTAAATGAGTAAGAGCAATCGATTATGTTGTCAAGTTATCTGGTGCAATGTTTTAACGTTCTTTGCTTTAATGATGAAGATAAATCATTGTGTTGTTATGTGATGAATATTATGGTAGAGGAATTATTTTGCTTTCCATGATCTTGGTTGCATATGTGTTTTTATTTCTGTTAGTTAGAATCTCAGGCAGTAATTGGATGTTCATTTGGTTAATGTATTATTACGAGGCCCTTTGGTATAGAATTATTGTCTTCATGTTTGAGCAACGGGTTATACCAACCTCAGCCTCTTCCCAGTAGTTGAAATTCAATCCTGTTACTTTTCAAGTTGGCTTATGTTGTCTTGTGTCTCTCAAACTAGTCCCACCCAAGAGAAAAATATAGAAAGGAACATTCCTACTTGAAAGGAGATCCTTTAGAAGAAAACACAAATCCCATCGATAAATAGGCCAGATCAAAAGATCCAGAGAACCATTCCATCTCAAACGCTACAGAGTCTAATTGGGCCTCAGTGGCGGGTTTGGTTCCTGCTGTTGAAATCAAGGAATTTAAGACCCATCAATAGGCGGTAACAAGTATCATCAAGGATAATTTATTTTTGGTCTTGGTACTATATATGAGGACTATCTGTACTAGAAATATCATGCCGAAAAGTTTGGATCTGGAGATATATGATGATATCTCTGTACCATGCGTCAACAGAATTGATCAGAAAGAGGGATTCGTTAGGTAAGGAATCCTCTGCCATAGTTTTTGTCTCAGTAGAGGGAAGGTCACAAATCAAATCAGCAAAAACCAAGGATTTCTTAGACTTGTCATGCTCAAACTCCAAGTCAAACTCCTGGAGAATAATTATCCATTTAGAGTACTTTCCCCCCCAGAAATTTCCATGTAAGGATGTGTTGCATGGGGTTGTAATTGGAAATAACGGTGGTTTTGCGCAATAAGATGTAGTGACAATAATGTTGGACAGCTTGAACAAATTCCAAGGCCATTTTATCCACATGTAGATATTTGGTCTCGGTGGTTGTGAAACTCCGACTCAAATAGTAAACCACATATTCGTCGTGCGAATCATCCTCTTGGACTAAAACCATGGAAATGGTAGATTTTGAAGTAGCTAAATACAAGAAATAGTCTTGACTATAATCTGTATGAAAGAGTAGGGGTGTACGGGTTAAGGTGAGTTTCAAGGCTTCAAAATCCTTGTCTGTAGTGTCATCCCACACAAAATTGTAACCTTTCTTTAGGAGACAAGTAAATCCTTTCGTTAATTCAATGTAATTTGAAATGAATCGACATAAAAAGTTTACCTTCCCTTTCAAACTTTGGATCTAGCCTAGAGTGTAAGGAGGAGGTAGATTAATAATGGCCTCAACCTTCAACGGGTCTACCATAATCCCATGTATCGACACGATAAAACCGAGAAGTCGTATAGATTCCACACAAAAAACACATTTGTGAGGATTCAAACGAATGCGATAATAACGATAGTGTAGGAAGATAATTCGTAGATGTGTCAGGTGATCTTGGCGATACAGGGACTATGTCGTTAGATCGTCTAAATAGGGTTGCACAATATGCTTAATATCATGAAAAGCATAAGACATAGCACGCTAAAAATTCACTCTAGTGTTCTTCAAACCAAAGGGTATTTTCCGATAAGCAAAGGTTCCCAAAGGGAAAATAAAAGAAGTCTTGTGTTGATCTATGGGTAAAATGTTAATTTTATTATAGCCGGAGAAACCATCCATTAGAGAAAAGATTTCACTCCCACCACAGTCGTCGACAATCTAGTCAACAAAAGGGATAGGATAATTGTCATTTGGAAAAGATTTGTTTATATCCCTATAATCAACGCAAACATGGATAGTTCCTTGCTTCTTTGTAATGGGAAAAAGATTGGAAACACAATCTATCAAAGCCACAGCATAGAGAAAGCCAACTTTCAGAATTTTTTCAACTTCAAGCTTGATCATGGAAACTTTGCGTGGGGGCATTGGGAAAAGTCGTTGTTGAACAGGTTTAGCATCTGGGTATGTATTAATCTCATGCACAATGATATCAGGATCAATACCATGCATTTATTCATAACTCTAGGAGAAACTGTCACATAATTCTTGGAAAAGGGCTTTATAAATACAGACTTGATCAATAAAAAATGAAGCACCGATATGAATATTTTCTATGACTCTGGGCTTGATTGAAATGTCAAGAGGGATATTAGGGGAGATATTTCTCTAGTTCTCATCGTACAAAACATTGTGTGTAGGTTCAGGAATGGAGGAAATAAAAAAAAAAATAGTAGACGATGTCAAAATCCGTTGATAGCTCTCTATGGTATTGGTTTCCAAAAAAAGAATAGAACGATGATGCACATCATCCCATGGATTCTCTTCCATAGACATGACCATCATGATCATCTCGTTAGTATAAAAGATCACATGAAATGGATCGGGATACGTGTCACAGAGAAAAGGAGAAGTTGTCGATTGAATAGCTTGATAAGATAGTTCCGCCGGACTTAGAGGCATGTTGTTGACGTAACGATGGAAATCACTAGGGTCAAGTACTATCCAAGGGTCATGAGACTTAGGCGTTTCACCAACAAAATTTGAGATCATATTTATCGAGGTGACAAAAGGAGGAGGAATATTGGGTGGAGAAATGGGGAAAATACCCATTAACATTGAATCTTTGAGAAGACTCACACAAAATTCTCATACCTAGGAGGTGTTTTCGAAATAAAAGGAACGTTTCTAGTACATGCATCAGCATTAAAGAAGGTCGGTTGATTGAAAGCAACGACCTTTACTTTGTGTGGGAAACGTAACACATAAAAAAGGGTAAAAACAACTGCAGGCATGGAATCAATCTAGGTACGGCCAAGTAGAAGGTTATAATCAAGAGGTGCATTAAAGACCTCAACCTTGACATTAACCGATTTACCTTCTAGCATAATAGACAATGAGGGAATAACACCATAAGGTTTGAATCTTGTATCATTAAAAAATTTAAGGGTATTGTGTGACTCGGTTAGAGCTGAAGAGCCAATGTCTTTCCAACAAGTAACAGACACAACGCAAGTTGAGGCTCCTTCATCAATCATGGTTTGACAAATATTCTTGTTTTTCACAACCAATTGGATTTGAAACGCTAACTGAGTAGGAAGACTTGGAGCATGATCATACAAACAAATATTATAAAAATAGTATCAGTATGATCAATTCCACTAATATCTTTCAACAATGCCTTTTGTTGAGCAGGACAACTTTGAAGGACTTTGAGAGACGACATCACAGAGGGTGCTTGTGCAAGGTCTTCTAAAATACTATAGTTTTGGGCAACACATGCGTGAGGGTTAAAGGATGAATTTCGAACAATGCACTTGGGAGGAGGATTGAAGACTGTATCTAGGCCCATTTGTTCAAGATGAAGAGGACCATTTGGAGGTGAAGTCAATGGAGGAGATTGAACCAATGGAGGTGGTGTATCATCTACTTTTTCCTTCGAAGAAGAATAATATTTGGATTGAGTTGTAATTGAAATACCATTCTTCTTAGAGTCACAAGTACACATAAGAACATAAGAAGTGGTAGAGGGAGAGCGTTGATCATGAATGACCAATTGCGCCTTCTGCGGAGAAGGGAAAGGTTGTGACAAGACGGCAGGGGAGGAATACATACCAGTTCCTTGGAGGAACTTAGTAACTTCAGCACGTCGTGGACAATATTTCATGTAGTGATCATCACCATAGATAAGGAAAGGATAACGAGGCTTGCATTTGTCCTTATCATCAGTAGGATGAGATTTAGTTTTCTTGGACTTTGGATTATTATTTTTATCCTCCTTATTCTTACCCTTCCCTTTATTTTTATTTTTATTTTTACCGGTAGGGGTCGATTGAACTGAATTAACATCGGATGTTTTACCGGGGGAAGGAGTTGGATTAGGAGAATTATGTATAGTAGGAGTATTAGATTTGGGATTGGGGTGACTGGCATTTTTAGACTGATTCTGAGTGTGAAAAGTGATAATCATGGCATTGGCAGCATGGGAAACTACTAAAGGTTAAGGTGTCAGGGTAGGATTCGTATATGGATGAGGAGCATCAGGGATCAAGTCATACAGAGTGATCATTTGCAAATAAACAATATCTAAGTATTGAGAATGACCAATCACTTTCTCTTCGGTGACAACACCACCCATGGAAAAATCATGAGCTATGGGACCAATAAGTGATTTAGTAAACCACTCGGCCAACAATTGGTCAAGAAGAGGAACTTTGATTAAGTGTCTCCTCCTCCTCCATTCATGAATGTGATCAGAAATATGAGTGGAAGAGGATTGTTTAAAAGAAATCAAAAAATTTATCCTTGTCTCGTAACGTATCGACAATTGATAATGCATTAAGAATGCCATGAATAGAGTATTAAAGTTGTTGAAGAAACCTCGTGGTAACCTGATGTACAACTTAGTTGTCGAACCTGTAAGATTTTGTTGGAAAAGATGTAATCTTATAGATTCAACCATCAATGAGTTAGATGAACACCAAATATGGAAAGACATGACGTGATTATTCGGGTCTTCTCCAGGTCGACCATCAAACTTAGGAATCTCATATGGTAGTTTGGTCGGGATGACAGGCAAGTAAGGAGAGTGCAGAATAGGATCATTCATAATCCTAGATAAATACAGTAAATCCAAAGTAGCAAGAAAAGGAAACTTCCTATTCACTTGAGGAAATTGGTAGTTTTGAGGAGGTAATATCGTAGGTATACCAGTAGGACCATAAGCAGTCTGCATATAGTTAGACAGTCTTGACAGATTCAATGGTGGAGGGTTTGGATTCGCATAGCCAACAAAAGTTGGTTGATTAAGTAAGCTTCCTTGAAAAAGAGCGTTGGACTACAAATTTGGGCCCCAAGTAGGATTCATAGAACCTAGATATGGTTACCTAAGATTAGGGGGTACAAAAGAATTAAATTGAGGAGGTTGACCCCTGGATGGTTATGGATTCCCTTGGAAAGGGAGATTCCAAGGTTGATATTGTAACATAGGTATACTTTGGCCATAAGTTGGGTTATGGCCTCCAACTTGAGATTTCCCCCCAAGTTGAAGTTTCCCCCCAACCTGAGTTTTCCCCCCAAGTTAAGGTTGACCTCCGACAAGAATCTGAAAACTAGAAGTAATAAGATGGTTAGTGCCTCCAACTTGATTTGAGCCACTAGGTCCAAGATGATGAGTTACTCCAGGTGAAGGTGGAGGAGGAATATACGACCCTCCAGAGAAAACGTGGGTAGGTGTAGGAACAAAACCAATAGCAGCATTGTACCCAAGTGGAACAAAAATATTTGAACCTCTGGTCAAATTCTGGGCGAGATTAGCAATGGAATTATTCAAAGCATTATACCCAGGGGGAAGTGAAGGATTTGATCTAGGTAGAAGCGGTGTTCTAATAGGAACTTGGGATATCACTGGATTTTTGGAAGAAAAAGGCATAGCTTTTGAGGCCATGGTAGAGCCGACATACTGTAGAGGAAGGATTGACTGAGAACCAACCAAAAATTGGTTTGCAACTGTGACGACGTTACTGGTCATACCAGTAAAATGATCTAAAGGCACTGTGTAAGTGGTAGACATCACAGGCATTTCTGATGCCATGGATCGATTATAACTCATTTCGAGGTTGTCAAAAATATTGTGTCCTAAATAATTGAGAGGGACAAAGCTAGGATTGAAAATTCCAATAGTATGAACTGGGGTTATAAACGACGCACTTTGAAAAAGTGGATCATCCACACCAGACTCTGCATTAGATCTAGTAGGTACTTCGCCAACAACAATGTCACCCAATGAATTAATTTGGAGTAACTGTGGATCTTGTACCACACTCAATAACGGACTTACAGGAAGCCTGAATGATTCCAAAGAGTCATGAATTTTGAATGCTTACAAATAATTTGTACTCCCAATCTCAGAGGCCACTTCGTTATTGAATGCTCCCACAGGAAAGCATTCTAGTGAGTTAGGAAGCAAAGGGACATAATCTTCCATATTTTCTAGAGGTAGTCCTTGCATCCTACGTGAATGGCGAAGGACTATGTTGGTTGCACCAAATAAAGAATGGAAAAAATCTATGGCCAACTAGAGAAACAAACAACACTCACTAATAAAATATAGAAATCAAACCAAACAAACAAACCTTCATATTTCGAAGTCACTAGTTGGTGATGAAATCCAACGTCGTGAAATCAAGACAAGAATCGGTTGGGATAAGTGGGTGGAAAAGTTACGTTGATGAATTTCTTAATGGACTTATGCCTTGGTGCAAGCTCCCACACATAATCATGGGTATACCCTCCAAGGATCCTGAGTGAGTTTGGCCAATGTTGTTATAACCCTAAATTGCACCGCACATGCTTACCTGGCATCAGGCCAACTCATATCCATTCCTTGCCAAAGACATGCTGAATAAACTCTTGAAAATCCTCTTAAATCAAGTAAAACGCGCCCTAACCTACTATTGCACACGTGGGAATGTTGGCAGGCCTACTACTGCACGCATTGGAATGCTGGCTAGCCTACTACAGCCTGCGTTTACCTAACAAAGAAAAAAAACAGGAAAGTTGCCGACGGGACAAAAAACTTTGGGTTAGTTAACTGAAACTCCCAGCCATGCATGGCCAAGAGTTCGTCCAAAACCCTAGCTCCTTCTAGCCTATAAAAGAAGGGGTAGGGGTACTATTTGGAGGAGGAAAAAGATAGCAAAGAAACTCTACCCAATTGCCAAATCCATTTTGTTCCAACCCTTTAGCCTTTCCTCAAGCCTAAGAAGAATTCAAGAAAATCAGTTGGAGGAAAAAGAAGAGGAGGAGCCCAGGATCAAGATCGAGGAACGGTGGTCAGTCTCTATCATTATTGTAAGTTGAATCATCTTGAGATTAATAAAAGAATACTTTTCCCGTCCCAATGCACGAGTGATATATATTTTATTTGATTTATGCTTAATCTCTAACCCTTAGGTAGAAGAATAGCATGCATGCGTAGTGTTTTGTCTTGATTGCAGGATTGTCTTTGGAAGGAGCAGCAAAAGCAAGCGGATAAAGCGCAATGGAGGATCTACATCAAACATCGATAGAAAAAGGTTAGTAGTTCTTTTAAATGCTTGTGTGTGAAAAAAGGGGTTTGAGTATTGGGGTGATAGGTTAAAAGTGTTTTCTTTAAGGTCATGATCTACGTACAAGTACATCCCTAGCTTGTTAGTTCGTAGGGTATTATTTCCCAACAACAGAATTGGTGACTCCACTGGGGATATTTACTCTTAGGGTTTCTGGATTTAAGAGAGATTTTTTGGGTGGTTTAAAGAAGTAGATTTTATGTTTCTTTGTTTGTTTGTTTTCTGTTAGGTTAGAGCTAGCAGGGAACCTGGTTCTTAATACCAGTTTTTCGTTGACTGTTGCTTGACATTTATTATCAGGACACACAGAGGTACACGCGGCCTGCAGAAGGCCTGCACGCGTGTAACCCGTGCCCTAACCTTCTACAGCCCGCATTTGAACACTTGCTGCAGAGGTTTCATTAGCGTGTAGGACTCAAAGAGCTTAAGAGGCAGTCTCCTCTTCCCTGTCATAATTTTACATTCTCAGGGGGCTTTCTGGATCCTGTCTGGGTCTTGCTGGTTTACAGTCTTGTCTCGGTCTGCTTTATTGTGATTGTCATTTTTTGCATTTAGTTTCCTTTTCTGTTAAAAAAGAAGCATCCAAGCCTTCAAGAGACCCTGGTTGTCAATACCAGAGGCCTCTTCCAGGTTTAGGCTGTCTGTGTTCAGTTTTGTCTTGGATTTTACACATACACGCGACCTGTACCAGTTCAGCCTGCGGGTACCCGTGCGTTGTTATAGCTCAGCATGCATTTGCACGCGTGCTGTTTCAGTGACAGTTGCAGGCTTTTCAGGTTGCTTTTCATTCAGGGTGGGGAAGTAATCCCCTCTTATGGTGAGAATTTTTTCCTCTTAGGGGCTTTGAGTCTAGGGTTGCACAGTCAATAGGTTAGGGCATCTTATCTTTAGCCTGTGTTTTTCTTAGTTGATGTTTTGATAAAAAAGACAAAACAAAAATTTGTTTTATGGTTTTTAGACAAGTGTAAGAAGCAGTTCTTTCTTGATTTCCATTGAGTGTCTTTACTTTGTTTCTTTGTGATCTGTGCTTTAAGCCAAAATTTTATTTTGTTTTCTTGGTTTTGTGATTGTCGACATTTTCCCTTTGTTGCTTCATTTTGCAATTAAATAAATAAAAAAATATCTCTTTTTCATTTTCTTCGTTGTTTGAAGATTGTGTTGTTGCATCAGTAGCTAGGAAGAAGTATTTTTTCATAATCTTTTTGCAGTGCATTTAGCGCATAAGTAGCTCGCAGATTGAGCGAAATTCCTTTTTGTTTCTCTGCATGAAATCTTAGAAAATTCAAAAAGAAAAAGAAATCTTTCTTAGTGAAAAGTTGTTGGTTTTTGCATTTTTTGTAAAAGTTTTTGTTTCCAAGCATTTCTTATTCATTTTTCTTTGAGTCTTTACACACCATCAGTTTCACCTTCATACCTTGTGACGTAAAAAAGCCCATTAAAATCAATGCTAATTAAAAACTATTAGACTTTTTGTTTGTAGGGTTCATACACTAGCTCAGGACTAGGGCCTTGGAATAGGTTGGAGAGTAAATTATCCAAGGCCACTCAAACCAAACATTGGAGTCTGTCATAGGGAGTGTAGAAGTCCAGTTACAGAAAGTTATTCGGGAACCCCCTCTAACACAGGGGCTAAACACAAGGTCACGTAAGGAAAGGTGGCGGAGATAACCCCTCCAAAGCTGGACCAAGCGTAGTGGAGAACACATATCGAGGATTTTTTGAGTGATTTCGTCGTTTTCATTTTCCACAGAGCTTCGTGGGTCTCGAATCCATTTGAGGTCCTTAGTTGTCTTCCAGACCATTTTCTCTCGATACCCTTGACAGGTTTCGGGCCTTATACCCTGCTCATTGTGGTCTACCCGACTATCGACTGTACTCGCCTGGTGACTGTTCGCATGCTGGCAAACTAGTTGCCAATCTTTTCTAGGGACATACACAGGTGACTGTGGGGGTATACCACAGTACCTAGGATAGACATATGGCCACACTTTACAGAGTATACCTGGAAGGTGCTTCCGTATTCGAGTTGCACTTGCACCGGTAAGTTGCTCTAGTGTTGGTTGTTGTAACTGTTCTTCAAAATAGTTAGTGATTGCTTGTCTTATCTCATAGGGGATTCTTTTAGTGTGTGTTACTGTTTGTTGGTGTAGAATACCTTAGCATGTCATGAATCTTCTCACACGGTGGAGGATTCAGAGCTTCGCCGGTCACGAAGGCTTCTGGGCCTACCTTCGGTTATCCTGGAGCCACCCCCGCCACCATTGAGGCGGAAACTAGACCAACAAGGGTCTTTCGAAGCAACCGGGTTACCAACCATTGAGCCTGAACAACTCCCAAAGGAATAGACCGCAAATATTAGATTGGTTGAAACCTCAACCACTAATACTTGGCCACAAGTGATTGTGCCAATTCAATTTTACGAATGCCTGTTAGTGCCTCACACAGCTATGGAAAAAAATGATGTTACTTCCTCTGGGAATTCTTCCATTCCCATCACCATTGCTACCATAGGAGAAGCTTCTCCTAACTTGCCTTTGTCGGTAGTCCAGGCCACCATGGTCTCGGCCGCAACTACGTCACACAGTGGACCGACCCCATCTATCATGGCGGCCACACCTCCCTTCACACCTAGTGCGACAGGCCCTCCGTTCTCATACGATATGCCTAGTTTGGGCACAATTCCTGCACTCACTCACTCCACTTTACAGACTTTGGGTATGGGGGCAGGGAGCTCTAACGCTCCTCTACAAGGTCAACATGGGAGCATTCCTATCCTGTTTAATTATTTTCCTTACACTGGAGGTCATATCTCTCCTTCATCCCCTTCACTTGGTGGTCTGCATCAACAGTCCGCCGGGCAGCCTGCACACATGAGTTCATTCAGAGCTGCGAGTCAAGGAACACCTGTGCAAACTCCGCCGGTAGGTTCGTCACTGTTTGTTTGGAACGAGATGTTTGGTAACAACACTTTCACATCCACTGCTTTCCCATCTGGGGGAACTCCCATTTTTGGACAGTCTACTCTAGCGTAGGGTACTATTCCTGCACCAGGGGCACATATACAAGGACCTTGGAACTTAGGACAAGGATATGTTCCTTCCTCTGGAACGTCATTCTGGGGTAATTCTTTCCACAGTCAATGGAACCCCGGACAAACTTCTATGCCTCTCCCATTAGGACTGGCATGGGGTAATCCTTCCCAAAGTCCGTCAAAGACGATGAATGCCCAACATCCTATGTCCTTTATGGGGAATCAGCCAATGATGTCTCTACAAATGCAAAACCCTTACGTTGGTCAGGGCCATGGTGTCTACCAAAATCCGGGCCAGCAGCCAAACTTTTCCTAGCAACTTGGTGCCAGTCAAACTCCAAGACCCTTTTATCCAGGCTATCAGCAACAACCCAAATTACCATTCCTGGCGACGTTACACTTGCCCGATTTGACACGATTGTTAAATGATCCTATCTGTCACGATCCGCATTGGCCTCCTATGCCAACGAAGTTGCCTTTCGACATTCCAAAGTTTGAGGCCAAGCCTAACGAAGATCCAGGTGATCAGATGACTACTTTCCACCTTTGGTGTTCATCTAACTCACTGAAAGATGACTCCGTCCAGTTGCGATTGTTTCAACGCACTCTTATTGGGAGTGTCGTGAAATGGTACATAGAGCTTGATCGTTCATGATACTCTTCCTTTGGCGAACTGGTGATGGCCTTCCTTAACCATTTCCAGTTACCTGTGAGATACAACGCCGGCACAGAGTTTCTAGCCAATTTCGAATAGACGACAACGGACCATATCTCTGATCATATCCAAGAGTGGCGATGTCGAAAGAGTCTAATAAAAGTACTAGTTCCACCAGCATTCCTGCTTGAGTGGTTCCTTAAGTCTTTAGTACCGCAATTATCCAAATACGTTGCAACTTCTGGGGTTTTCTCCGAAGAAGATGCCATCATGAGGGCTCAACAATTTGAGCTTATCTATTCTCAGTCTGGTCTATTGGACAACATCCTACCGGATGCACCATGATCGATACTGGATAAAACCAGACAGAGAGCCGGACCACATGTCGATGGTATCGTTGGTTCAGCACAAACTAAGCCTGCTGAGCAATTGACAAAAAAATTGCAACAGTTATCTATACAACACTCAACGGCCAGCCAGACTACTGCTTTGGCTGCTCCTCCTACCCAAACGTCGGAAGCACACTCCGTACAGACGACTAACCCAAAGGCCACCCAGCAGTCGGAAGAGAAGAAAAAACAACGCAAGAAGGGTAAGGGGGATAAAAAACCCACTGATAATGCTGGCGAGGGCACCACGGAAAAGAGGAAGGTGAGGTATCCATGCAACTTATGTGTGGAAGACCACTCGACCCATCTATGTCCTCGACTTGTGGAGGCCCAGAAGTTTGTCACAAAGCAACAGCAAGCCGTGTTGACTAATCCCTTTCAGCATGGGCAAAATTTAACTCAAGCCTCTACAAGTGCCGAAGGGGGCATCCAAGAAACCTACCCTCCCCCAAATAATTCCTCTTCCGTGAACATATATATGGTTAGGGGTGATGCTTTAATAACGACTAGAGCACACGACTATAGTAAACCAAGCGCCTCTGAGAAGGGAAAAGAAGCCGAAATCCCATCTCTTCCTCTACAGATTGAGAAGACGTTGGGAGAAATGATGACACACATTCCAAAAGGTGAATTTAAAAAAGATTCTCACAATCCAAATGCAAGGGCCACCCAGAACTACTCTATGGTGGAAGATTTATCCCAAACCCCTTGTTCTATGTCCGCTTTGGAGGTCCTCCAAAGTTGCCCTGCTCAGAGAAAAGCCTTGTTGGCTGCTTTAGGCTCTACTAAGACTTGTAACCCAGGTACCATCATGTTAGATATGACTGACTTAAAACCTCGTTTGCCTTACCATGTCGCGTTTCAGATAGTAGTGGCTCATCCCACAAAAACTTTTACATGGAATATCTTCTGCACGGTGGTCGACGAGGGCGCTTCGACTTGCGTTATGTCGTTAGAATGCTGGAAAGCCATTGGTTAGCCTGAGTTGTCTCCATCACCTACTCTCCTCACTACGTTCGACGGTCGTTCTTTCCAACCACATGGCATCATTCCTTCTTTCCTTGTGTAGTTAGGGGGAAAGACCGTGTGCATTGAAGTAGAGGTAGTTGATGCCCCCCTCGACTACAATATATTGTTAGGTCATATTTGGACTTATGCTATGCAAGCGGTGGTCGCTACAGTTTTTCGAGTCTTATTGTTTCCACATGAAGGCCGGATAGTGACCATTGATCAATTGTCCTTCTTTAGACCTGACCCAGCTTTGGGGGCATCTACAGTTCCCATGATAGATAATCTTCAAGCCGGTGTCGTTAACGTTGGAGTTGGTTTGTGCCCATCTTTGATGGGTAATTTCGATTACCCACCTCCTCATGGCGATGTAAAGTTTATATTGACTCACCACAAGGCTAATATTTTTCACGTTTCGTCATTCCGCACGACCTACTTTTAGGATCCGTGGATTCTTCCTTCCCCATCAGCCACGATGGATGAGATAGGGCACGCTGGCATGTCCATGCCCTTGTCGACTGCTGAAGTAGCGTACTCTTTAGTCCAGCAAACTTCAGCTACTCCTAACCCGACTCCCACACAAGAGTTGGATCCACTTCTTGAGCCTATCTGGGCTCAGGGTTCTCTTTCTACCACCGATTCATTAGACTTAGTCTTGCCTTCTGACGAAGCTGTAATAGAATCAATGACTAGTCTGGACAAACCTTGGGAGGATATTCATCACAGATCATATTTCCTCCTAGAATTAAGCCGAATCGAGGCCGGAGAATTCACTATCACCATGACGGGAGATCAGCCATGTCCCATTAACCTCTTAGCTACACAGGAAATTTATGTTGAGGGAAATATGGCAACTATCGTTGCCACTATACCTATCAACATCTCCCACAACCCTGGCGTCATGGAGAATGTCTTCGTCGGAGCGGATTGCTCCCACGAAGAGGTTCATATTTACACAGATCTTTTCAAAGAATTCCGCGACGTTTTTGCCTTGTCCTATGAGGAAATGCCAGGCATCGATCCGAAAATAGTTGAACATGAGATCACTATGTATCTTGATGCTAACCTGTTCGACAAAAACTTCGTCCAGTTAATCTGAGGAAAGAAATAGCCATCAAAGCTGAGGTTGAGAAATTGCTCAAGCAGGGTCCATTTACCCAATTCATTTGACTCAGTGGGTGTCAAACCCCGTGTCGGTCGATAAAAAACAAGGCACGATTTGTGTATGTACTGATTTCTGTGATTTGAATAAGGCATGTCCAAAAGATAATTATCCAACCCCATTCATCGATAATGCACCGGTTGTGAAGCCTTTTCATTCATGGATGGTTTTTTAGGATATAATAAAATCGAAATCAAACCTGAGGACCAACATAAAACGGCATTCATTTGTCCGTGGGGTACATTCGCCTATCGTAAGATGCCTTTTGGTCTCAAGAATGTTGGAGCCACTTTCCAGTGGGCCATGTCTTTTGCGTTTCACAACCTCAAACATATAGTCGAGGCCTATCTAGATGATTTAGCATCACGCTCTCGTAAGCGAAAGGATCATCCTATGCACCTCCAACTAATCTTCGAGCGTTGTTGCTACTTCAGGATTCGCTTGAATCCCAACAAGTGCAGATTTTGCGTTACGTCAGGACATTTGTTAGGTTTCATTGTTTCAACAACAGGGATCATGGTCGATCCTCTTAAGGTGGAGGCAATAGTCCAGTTTCCCCCCCCCCCCACACACAATCTTACAACTACAGAGTCTTCAAGGCAAGGTGAACTTCTTACGACGCTTCATCGCCAACTATGCCGAAATCACCAAGGGATTTATGCGTTTACTGAAGAAAGATGTTCCTTTTTTCTGGGATGAAGCTACTCAACGCTCTTTTAACGCATTAAAACACACCCTCACTACAACACCTCTACTACGGGCACCTAATTATAACAAAGACTTCTTATTATATCTGGTTGTCGCAGAGTCAACCATAGGCATGGTTTTAGTTCAGGAGGATTATTCATTTTCCGAATACGTGATCTATTACCTGAGTCGAGGCCTCAAAGGACTGGAACTTAATTATACCCATCTCAAAAAACTTGCGTTGGCAGCAGTTCATGCTGTTCAACGGTTCCGTCACTATGTTCTATTTCGCAAGACCACCATCATTGCCGTCGTGAATCCATTCCAGTACATGTTAACACGACGAGTTATTGGTGGAAAAATCAGTATATGGATGGTAATCCTCCAAGAATTTGACTTAGACTTCATTTCAGCCAAGTCCAAAAAGTCACTAGTCTTTGCAGAACTTATCTCGGAGCTTCCTGTTGAGTCAGGTGACATTGTGCCTGAGGAATCACATATCCGGGGGGATATGTTTTTGATTGAATCTTCAGACCCCTGGCACGGAGATATACTGATCTATCTCCAGACTTTGAAGTGTCCCACCTCTACTTCTCATGACAAGTGTCGGCGAATACGCCATCAGGCTAAGAATTATCTCATACTCAATGATACGTTGTATCAGAGAGGTGTAGACTGCATCTTGCACCGATGTCTCACTCATGAGGAGGTCGTCATAGTGCTCAACGATTGTCATACAGGAGCCTGTGGTAGTCACTTGTCCGAGTTGGCAACAACCCAAAAGATTTTATGAGCAGGTTACTTCTGGCACACACTTACGAAAGATTGTATCGAGTTGGTCAAGAAGTGCCATCTATGCCAAATCTTCTCACGGAAGATGAGGGCACATCCAGCTCCTATGTTTCCTATCATCACAGTTGGTCCCTTCACTAAGTGGGGAATTGATTACACTACATGCAACCCCCGGTCAGCAAGGGGGCACCGCTATATCATCGTAGCTGTCGACTACTTCACTAAGTGGGTCGAAGCTATGCCAACGTTTAAAGATGATGGAGATTCTGCAACTCTCTTCTTATTTAACCAAATTATAGCACGGTTTGGCGTCCCGAGAGAGATTGTCACTGACCATGGCAGTCACTTTCAGAACCAAATGATATCCGAGTTAACATTAAATCTTGGGTTACGGCAAGAACATTCCTCACCTTAGTAGTATCCCCAAGCCAATGGGCAGGTGGAAGCTGTTAACAAAACTCTCAAGACGATGCTACAGCGAACTATCAACTCAGCCAAGTCAAATTGGCATTTGATGTTATACTTAGCATTATGGGCTTACTGAACCTCAGTTAAGAATGCAACCAGTTTCTCACCTTTCCAACTCGTTTATGGGCTGGAGGCAGTCTTTCCCATCGAATGTCAAATGCCATCTCTGAAATTGGCAGTACAGTTATTGCCAGACACTTCTCCACTTGCAGAACGGTTAGTACACCTAGAGCAACTTGATGAACAGTGTCGCGATGCGGCCCTGGCCAACAAAGCTCATAAACATAAGGTCAAGTGTCAATATGATAGGTCTGTTCGTCCTCGGGTTTTCTATGAGGGCGACCTTGTTCTGGTTTACGACCAAGATAAGGACCCCCTGGGGGCAGGAAATTTTAAACCCATGTGGTTCGGACCCTTCATTATTAAGGAGGTTTTAAAAAAGGGCGCTTGTCGTCTAGTCGATTTTGAAGGGAATGCTTTGGCAGAGCCTAGAAATGGGCTCTACCTCAAGAAGTATTACTCATAGCATGGTCACTGTGGGTAACTTTTTGTAACATATGTATAGTCTTTGTACTATTACTTTTTTTACGTTTCTTTTAAAAGGTGTTATGGACGTGTCATTGATGTTATCTTTCGTCATTATGGCAGATGTCAAGTGAATCCGAGGTGTTCATTGGGTATGCCGACGGTGCTAGTCGACACACACGGAGGCTTGCCTCCGCAGCTTGGGTGATCTTTACACCACAGGGTCAGTTGTTATCTTCTGGAGGTATATGCTTAGGTGACACCACAAACAATGTTGTTGAGTATAGTGCAGTTATTGAGTTTCTTCATGACACTTTGTCATTGGGTATCTCTCATCTCCAGTTCTATCTAGATGCTCAAATGGTTGTGTCGCAGCTAAACAGAATATACCGCGTGCACGACCCTACTTTACACCGACGATTCCTTAGGGTACGTCTCTTGGAATGCAACTTTGATTATATTACATATTTTCATGTTCCTAGGAGTCTAAATCATATCACAGATACTCTAGCTAATCACATTTTAGATTGGCATCTCGCTCACATATAAAAAGATCATGATCATAACA
This sequence comes from Picea glauca, assembly GCA_000966675.3. NCBI lineage: Eukaryota > Viridiplantae > Streptophyta > Pinopsida > Pinales > Pinaceae > Picea > Picea glauca. Next base: position 61,654 of record JZKD02S0056517.1, on the reverse strand, counting down.
TGTAAATACATTCTTGTACACATAATCCATAAGACACAAAAAAGAAATAAAAACCATATATAAACATCATAAAATCCTCCAAGTACATAGATGGGCACAAGTGCCTCACAAGTGGGAACCATAACGAGTCACTGGGGCTTATGCCCTCAAAAAATATATACAACAAGGTGCTCGTGGCACATAAAAAGTTTAAAAGTCTACTCAGGGCCTGTGGGCCCTGTTATAATCATGTACAGCCTAGGCCAAACGCCTAAACAATCGAACCCATGTCCGAGGTGCCCTCACAACGTGAGTCTGCATAGAGGGCGGCAAGTCCTCTATCTGTGCCATGGGAACTATGCGAGTGAGCGCAGTAAAGTACCGCTCAATCCGCCTCAGGACTCTCTCGGCCTCTCTTGCTGAAAGGTTCCCTGTTACTACTGCTCCTCCAGCTGCGGCGTCAGGTCGTGGGCGACGCCTATTCCGTGCATAGTCGGCAGGTCGCACGGGTCCCACATCTGCATGCAAGAAATGTTCACCCATAAAAAAATCTGGTATACAAAAACATGATATATATATTGAAAAGACATAAAAATTACATATGAAAACAAAAAAAACTATAGGTGGAGACTTACCCATCTACCCCCGCTCCTCACCAGGAGGCACTGGTATCGTTGGATCTCTGGAGAAGTCAATCCCTGCATATGGGTATTCCTCAATAGTCGAGATCTGTCGCGACAGCCAAGCAAAAAAGTCATCGTTGAAGGCCTCTGTGGTCCTTCCACTACCCTGTCATGGCAGCAACGCTGCCCATCTGCATACTGCGGGGAATGTAGCTAGATGTCCTCGTACTGTCAGCCGAGGACTAAAACATGGAACTCTCTCAAATAAAAACGAACACAGGATGGTCCCAAACCCAAAGTTCTTGTGTGTCCGCTATCTGCAAGTTGTCAACTGAACTGTCATTCTCGCTAGTAGTGTGGTACTCCAATCAAAAATTTGTGCATTCATGCACTGGATTGCACAATTCATCTGTGCACGCGAAGCTTGATGCACAGCTGTGGAGCCGCTAATCCACCCAATGAGCGATAAAATAGTCTAAAGAGCGAGGCTGGTAATCCTGCTCATAGGTACTGAGGAAGATCTCTTATCGGTACCAGCCTCACAATACTCCTCTATCAGCTCCGAGACTTTGCTCGGCCCCGCAGGAAAAGTCTGAAAGTTGACTGGTTCCCCTCTCCTCGAGAGGCCAGTCAAAAAATAAATATCCTCGGTGGTGGGCACCAAGGATTGCCCCTCTATCATAAAATCCTCTGCATCGAGGTGCCAATAGTCAACCAGGGAATTCAACAGCCTTGGTTGCGCACGCATAAACGGACACAGAAAGAATTTTACCAAACCACACTACGTCAGTATGGCCATAACGTTCGGATCTGCAGCCACTAACTCATTGGTGGCCTCGTGCTCCCTCTCCCTCCACTGAACACACATCCTGCCAACACAACAAAGCAAAAAGGAGGGATCAGTACTTGTTTAAACCCATTTTTGCATCACGTGGGGGGTACCTGCGGGCTGTCGAGGCGACAGTTGCGGGTACCCGCGTGCAGCTTTGGCTCTGTGCACGGGTACCTGCGGGCTGTCCCTGGACAACCCGTGTTTGCCTAGGGCCGACCTCTTTGAGGTCGATGCCCCCCCCCCCCCAAAACCAACTTAAACATAATAAATGAAGTATTGAATTGCAAGATAGGGGAGTTTGTACTTACTTGGTTCAAGCAGAAGTCTGTTTCGTCCACTGTAGCTCCTGGAATCACGACCTTTGGCAAACGGGGTCTTTTGGCTCCAGAGTCAATTTCCAAATCAGCAATGGTGATAATGAGCTGCCAGCTTCTATTTATAGACTTTTTGGACTCTTTTTGTCACTTTTTTGGGCCCCTTTATTAGTTTCTTTATACCAAAAACCATTTTGAGTGGTTCACGAGTTATATGGGAGGAATTTGATCAGGTATTGGGACATTTTTCATTGAGTTTCAAATATATATATATATATATATATATATTGACAATCCATAAAAAAAAAAGTTTCAAAACTCAACTTCAGCATATAGGGTAGGATTTCATCCCGACTGTTGCATCTCGTTGCCTTTTGTTCTTATGAAATAGGATCGATCCCATTCGATTGTGGCATGAAACCGTCATATCTGTTCTATAAGTGTCACAACTTTGTGGTAGAGCTTACCAAAACATGGATGCCCTAGGTAGGTCCTGGTTGCATTATGGTGTCCATGCCGTTTCTAAACAACACTGTAGGCTCGGGAGTCCGTATAGTCTTTCCTGAATACGAGTTTGATCCTCATTCACATGGGTCTTTTTCACTCTTTGTCTTACCCTCCAGACTCCCAAAACATAACGGGTCTCCTTTTAAGCCCTTTTCAGACCCTCTAAACATGAAAAGATTGTCGAGTGATCTTGTGA
>JZKD02S0056517.1:40699-58455 GCA_000966675.3 Picea glauca | reverse complement strand
CCCCTCTGCAATATGTCTCTTGTTCGCATACCCGACCATCCTGAACGTCCAATCAAGTCTTTGTTCGAAATCACTGAAGCCTTCAGTCCGATCATCAAGATTATCAAGTCCATAATCGACGAGCTGTCGAAGACATCTGGGTAGTGAAATCGTACAATCATATTACACTCCTACCCAAGTTTTAGAATATTTTGAAGTTGTTTCTCGAGCTCTGAAGTACAGCCATCAGGCCGAATCAGCTTCTGGGAGATGGATACTTTATATGTATATCTTTATGATTTCGAGATGTAGCTTCGTTGTGTATTGTTCACGGCTACTCTTCATCATTGTTGACATGGATCTACAGTGTATTTGATTGGTAGCCATGGTTCTATTTTATCCTGAGCATGGGTATGCTCGCCTTGGTGAGACATTTGACACTTTTTGCAGACGGCACCTCCGGATTCCTGATTCCTGGGCTCACTCATTCATCATATCAGTACAGATTGGTAAAGAATTGGTAATGTATTTTGGACATCAGATGCTCTTCTAAACTCACACATTAGGGGGCATCTGTTATAACCCTAAATTGCACTACGCATGCTTACCTGGCATCAGGCCAACTCATATCCATTCCTTGCCAAAACCGTGCTAAATAAACTCTTGAAAATCCTCTTAAATCAAGTAAAACGTGCCCTAACCTACTACTGCATGTGTGGGAACGCTAGCAGGCCTACTACTGTACGCGTTGGAACGCTGGCTGGACTACTACAGCCCATGTTTACCTAACAAAGCACAAAAACAGGAAATTTGCTGACGGGACAAAAAGATTTGGGTCAGTTAACTGAAACTCCCAGCCATGCATGGTCGAGAGTTCGTCCAAAACCCTAGCTCCTTCTAGCCTATAAAGGAAGGGATAGGGGTAATATTTGGAGGAGGAAAAAGATAGCAAAGAAACTCTACCGAATTGTTGAATCCATTTTCTCCCAACTCTTTATCCTTTCCTCAAGCCTAAGAAGAATTCAAGCAAAGCAGTTGGAGGACAAAGAAGAGGAGGAGCCCAGGATCAGGATCGAGGAACGGTGGCCGGTCTCTATCATTATTGTAAGTTGATTCATCTTGAGATTAATAAAAGAATACTTTTCCTGTCCCAATGCATGAGTGATATATATTTTATTTTATTTATACTTAATCTCTAACCCTTAGGTAGAAGAATAGCATGCATGCGTAGTGTTTTTTCTTGATTAAAGGATTGTCTTTGGAAGGAGCAGCGAAAGAAATCGGATAAAGTGAAACAGAGGATCTACATCAAACATCGATAGAAAAATGTTAGTAGGTCTTTTCCATGCTTGTGTGTGAAAAAAGGGGTTTGAGTATTGGGGTGATAGGTTAAAAGTGTTTTCTTTAAGGTCATGATCTGCATACAAGTTTAGCCCTAGCTTGTTAGTCCGTAGGGTATTATTTCCCAACAACAAATGTCAATTCCAGGTACCATGAAGAATTTCCCCTCCACAGTCACCTCGTGTAAATACCCTAGAGATATAGGCCACTAAGGTTACCAATTACTACAATGATTCCTGGAAAAATAGTCGATAGTCTGAACTGCGTGCAAAGGCAGGGTATTTAGCCTGAAATAAACTCGAGAGGCTCCCACATATAATCGTGGGTATACTGTCAAGTGATCCCCAATAATACGTGCAATCTCTATGCCAAGACCAACAAAGAAGGGTGAGTAACTCTCCCACTCTCAATGCGACCTCAGGTTTGACCCTTGTGTGAGAAGGGCGTCTCGGGACAAAATGTAGCAAGTGGATCTGACACACTCTCTATCACAAGATACTATTGTTTGTTTTAATGCTTTGGAGAGTGTACCTTTCAACCTATTCCAAAGCACTATCCTAGATAATGTTGGTGTAAAGAATTCCTAGAAAATAAAAGTTGATAGTAAATTTTAATATTACGTTGTGTTTTAAAGAGGTTGTTTCTTACTCAAAAAGGACATGGAGATGAAACTGATGATGTCTATGACCTTGACCCAATAAAATGCAAGAGAGATTAATGCAAAATATTTCAATTCAATGAACTCTAATTACAGTAGGGAGAAGGTATCTTTTTTGAAGTACAAAGGCTATGAAACACAATTTCTCAACTCATGAATGAAAAAAATTCCAAACAATCAGAAGTTACAAAATTTTTCAATTTTCTCTTACAAATGTTTAAGTGCAAAAATTTTCTTGTAAAGATTACTTAAAGAAAATGATTTTCAGTTATCCCTTTCTCAATTTAGATCAGAGATAAAAGATAGGGAATAAAATGAAATACCAAAAAATTAACACACTCACAACCTTGTAACCAAATCAAACTCACTGCGCAGACAAAAGCAAAAAGATAAGAAAAACTTTTTGTCAAATGAAAACAAAAAATATCTCTTAATCTATAAAAAATATGAAAAGTGAAAAAAAACCCAAATCTTCAAATAAATCAAAGACTCTTTGTCAAATAAGAACTCAAGACCAAGATACAAACATTATATCCTTGTAACAAAGACCAAAAGAAAAAACTTGCTAAATTCACAAAGAGAGACCTTCAATCACTGAAAATCAATCAATTGTAAGCTTTAAACTCACAAATCATTCAGACACTGGTATCAGAAGTCCACCCCAAGAAATTAAGGCAAAACTGGGTGAAAAAAGGAAAGTTGACTCTCCCCAACAAAATCTACAGGAATCATTGTAGGCTACCTATGGAGCACAGTGCGACAATCTAGGGTCATCGCAGGCTACTAAGACAGTATAGTGTGACATTATCTCCCTGGCCTAAACCAACATAATGTGACGTCATAGGATCATCGTAGGTTGTCTATATGACACAATGCGATGATCTCTCTAACTAGGGAAAAAATGGAGGAAAGAAAAAAAAAATCACTAAACTTCCAGATCCAGGGAGTCTAGATGGATCAACCACAGACTCAGAGAATGATTTTAACTAAAGGAAGGTGGGATAAAAAAAAAATAAGATACAAAAAACCAAAAACAAGCCATATCCCCATTATGGTCGCCAATTGTTTTGCTGAAATAATCGGTAAGTGCGAACAAAAATAGATCTCCCTCATACCACCCGGAACTAGAACAAAACAAAACAAAACAAAATATAAACCTTTCCCTAGGTTCTAACTATTGAATTTACTAGTTAACAAGAGATGGGAAACATACCTTTTAAATGTCGCTTCCTCTTACCATTGCCAACCTAGCTCCGTTCCAATGCTCCAAAGATATTGAACCTTCAAAGGAACACAAGCCAACCAAAGTGAAAGCAATAAAGCATACTCAATAAAAACCTATGTATGTGATCAAGGAATCATACGATAAAACAAGAATGGTTTTATGGGAAAGAAACATATTGTTGTATCATATTAATAGAAAGTGGAGAATACAATCAAATCCTTGATGTTGCAAGGTCTCCTTTCAATGGCCCTTTTCTCTAAATCACATACCTTTTCTCCAAAACCATTGAATGAAGAAGATCCACCATGTAGCTTGTAGAATTAAAGAAAATCTCTCAAGAATAATATGAGGAAAACTTTCTCCATACAAATCTTAGCCTATTCAACCTTAGCCTTTTCCATGAGAGATCTCTCCTTATATAAGGTGAAGGAGAGATGGATGAGTAGATTAGGATGATCCCACCAAATCAGAAAAGCGAGTAAGATCCAAACCGTTCGGAGGCCACCTCATCTTCTAGAAGATCCCCTTATAGAACTTTCGTGAAGCTCGAATTTTCCTTATCATTTTAGCATCGTCACACTCTAGCTATAGTGAAGCCTACAGAGACATCGTAGTCCAACTCTAGAGCAGGGGGCGAAGATGAGGCATCGTCGCACCCTGTGCATCTTGCAGCCTGTGACAACCTTCCTTAATAGGGTTTTTGAGAAGGGAGATCCAATCACTTTCCTCATGGAGAAAGACTCTTTTATCCTTTCATGGGAACATGAACACATGTTATCATTAGATCAAGGGGGTGACTAAAATAATGTGTAACCATTTAAGATTAGAAATTCTAAAATAGAACTAGTGAGTTAACTCCCATTGAACTAGTGCTACTCCCACTAAACTAGTGTGTCGAAAATATAAATTTCTCCAACATTTGTTAAAGAAAGATTTGCCTCACCCTATTCAATCTTGCAAAGAGGGCCTTTTTCCATTCCCCTATGTAGACTTGAAGTCCCTTTCTGCAAATCCCAGAGCTAAAAACATGATTTTTCCACATATACGTGCCCTTCCTATATTACAACATGTGTACATGTAGGTTGCACCACTACAACTCGCGTACATCGGGAAATGTGCCCAAAATTAAAAAATGGTGTCGGGTTTCCATGTCATGTCACGAGATCAATGATCCTTGGCCTTCCATATACTGGAAATGTTCTAACTTGGCCCTTCAATTCCACTTGAAGGATATAAATGTGCCAAATCCGAGCTATGGAAAAGGGGAGAAAGAATTCAACTTTGAGAGCAAAGTTACTCTAGAGAAATTATTCACTTCACATTGAGTCTGCATCCTTTTGTCCTTTAAGTCTGAACACATTGTTTAGCCCCCAAGATCTTCCCTTATTGATTGGGAACTTCATTATCTTTCTTATATGATCTTTCCTTTGGTGGAGGATTGAAGTGGTGGAGGCCCAGCTGGAAGGAACTCAGTTTCTTGGTTTTGAACCATGCCAACACGTAAGTTTGTAACTCATTCACTTCTGCTAATTATATCTTAATAGAAATACTCTTTTCTTGTCCAATTAATATCTCACAAATGTTTGAATTATTATTCCATGGGTGTATTTGTTATGAATGTTGATGGATAATGCTATCAAATGTGCTAGCATTATATATTATCACCATATGCTTGTGTTGCTTGGTTGTTGAGGACTAGTTGCAGGTATATTACTTTGGTTCAAGTGCTTAACGGTGGACTTCATTGAACATCCCGATGAGTTAGGCATTTTATCTTGTCTTGTTAGCCTATTTGTTTATGTAGCATACTTGATATTAGAGTTGATTTCTACAGTCATTTCCATCTAGTGTGGTTTATCCCTAGCCATAGAGAGATTTTCCTCGTAACATTGCTCAAGCAATAGGTTAATAGAATCTTATGCTCCTCCATTTTTCTTTTCTTCCACCATCGAGGGTTTATTGGGCATGCGAGAGTGATTTTCCTCAAGAGAGACAACCTAGAGACCCAACTTTCTATACTCATACCTCGTTGGGGATATGCATTGAAAAACAATCAAGAGCAGCCTGCTCTAATACCACTGATCGATATTATTTTTAGAAAAAAATGAACTAAGAGATATTACAATGAAATACACACAAATATTTATATAAATATAGGAATACATCAATACATGATTTCTATTAATGAAATAAATGTACGACGACTGCAAAAATACAAAGTGTATGAACTCGCTAGAATGGTGATAGTTTATCTACAAGAGGATATGTGATGGGTATGCTCATTCACAAGAATATGAGTACAATGAGGCTCTAAAGGAATTTTTACAATAAACATGAATTTTAAAACCCTAGACATCGAAAAACCTAACCCTAGAAGATGAAGTTCCAAAAGTCATGTGGGCCCTATTGGGGTAAGTTAGTACATCAACTTCCCAAGGTCATAACTTTTGCAGACGATCTTCGTTTTAGGCGTGTGATAGCCCATTGGAAAGGTATTTTCAAGAACTAAACATTACGCATTCAAAATCTAATTTAATGTATAGTTTGACTATGGAAATCCTAATAAATTTTGTTTAGGGCCTCAAAATGGCCCCAGAAGTACAAAAAGATGTACTAACATGAAAACTTCCAAAAAAAGCCAATTGGAATAGTTGGATGGCCACGAATATCGACCTGGATTCTATGTAAGTATTTAATATAGCCTCAGAAGTGAAAAACCCACAATTACAAAGAGATGTCACCATTATAGAGAAACACGTTAAACTGAAAACTGTCAAGATGAGCCAAGTGGAATTTGGAACATGTGGGTGGCCACCAATATCCACCTAGATCAGATGGATATAAAGATAAATATTTTGTGGATATCGAGAAGGTAGGATAAATATTTTTCTTGGGAAATATTACTATGGAAGGAATAGAAGCTAGCATAGGCAATTGATTGAGGGCACAATGGGCTCTCAGTTGTGATGACTAAGAGATTTCTTTGGAGGAAAATCATCCTTCACACATGGTTGTATTTTTTTATCACTATTGTTGGATATATTACACGTACCTAGAATATTTTTTCTTATTTTCCTATGTTTATTTGTCATTATTGAGGGTCTTCTATTTTTTAGGAACCTCTCCTACATTCTAGGAGAATATTGTCTTCAATTTAGAGTGAGTTACACTTAGATAGACTTAGTTATACTAGTGGAAGTCACTCATGCATGGAAACCTTGATTTTATTACCAAAAATTGCATGTGTTTCTCTCACTTCCACACATGTGACTTAGTTAACTGAAGACTACATGATTAGTTAACTAGGACTATGTCACAGTTAACTCTAGTGACTTCCTATGTGTGTCCATATCTCTATAGAACACCACTATGGTGATTTTTTCTTCTCTTTTAGTGCACATTAGTTGAGTGATACATAGTATATCATGTGTAAACTATCATTCATTCATTCATTTGGTTAATACAATTCTATTCTTTTCTCTCCATTTTTTCTCTCGTGTTCTCATGTTTTGCAAGATGTGTTAGTTCTTATTCTAGCTAGATCTCTTGTGCAGTTTCTCACCGAATTTTACATGCTATCAGAGCCCACAGGCTGTTAGGAAGAAGGCACACCAACATTTTTTATTTTCAGGTAGTGAAGATTGAGGAGCGCATGAAGAATGGAATATTCGTTGTCTATCATGCTAATATTTTACAACTACTTTGAATGGAACAAAAAGATGGATATTTTCTTTGACGTAGAGGATTGTACAGGTTAACCATGGCTATGAAAAAAAAACCCACAACATCCATTGAAGAATCCAAATACCTCAATAGAATGGATGAGGCTTATGAAGCCCTCTGCATGCACATATCCACTAAGTTGTTGTTTCATGTATCTTCTCGTAGAACTCCAAATGAGTTATGGCCACCATGGAAAGACTCTTTGGAAAAAAAGATGAGATGAGAGGCCACATGCTCGAGGTGCAATTACTTGCATTAGATCCAAAAATATTTGAAAAATTCTAGGATTTCTTCACAAGGTACAAATATTTATTGTTAAAACTCAAGGCTTGCGGGGTTGATAAATCAAATGAGGAAAATAAAATGTTTCTCACCATTTTGTCAAAACTTGGTCTAGATTATTTAGTTTTTGTTTCTACATTTAGCACTCAAAGGTTGATTGTTGGAGCATTGTGGACTATTCCCTCTTTGGAGAGCTTCATTGAGGCCCTGATTTAGGAGCAAGACAAGCTTATCGGGATGGGTGTAATAAAAAAACTCCAAAGAGAAATAGCTTGCTGCATATGATGGCAGCAGTTCTCAACTCATAAATCCAAAAAGAAAGGAAAATAAAAGGCACATGGAAAAAAAAATAAGTAAGGGTACTCAAAACCCTTCAATGACTCCTCGAGATCCAAAAGTGGAAAAGGAAAGAAAGGATAGAAGTGTACATACTGCAATAGAGTATTCAATCAAAAATCCACATGCATTAAGAAGCCAATAGACCTTATGAATCAAATTCTTCAAAATAACAAATTTGGGGATCAAAGTCCCTAGGGTACGAAGAAGAAGCCATAAGATTATGCTCCCAAAGGTAATAATCATTCATTAGTTGTTGTTCACTCCTAACCTAATGCTTGGATCCTAGATTCAGGCACATCCCACCATATGGCTTCCACATATGATATCTTATCTTATTTCAATGCATGCAATGGTCCTCCTATACTCATGGGGGATGACTCTCCAATCGAGGTCGTCGGAGAAGGGAGAGTATAAATAGATCATGGAAGTTTGAGAAAATTCTCCATGTTCATCAACATTCCATTAATTTTCTCTTAGTGTATCAGATTACACATTGAGGCTCTGGAAAAAAGGTGGAGCTCACAACAGAATCAGTGTCCATATTTGACATGCAAGACAACTCCAAGATTGTTGTCGGGGAGGTAAATCATCAATCTCGGTTATACACTTTTTTTAAGTTTATTGAAATTGATTCCTCTGTACTACTTATTCATGTTGATGATAGTATTATATTATTTCATGAGAGGTTTGTTCACATAAATTTCAGGTACATGCAACAACTTAGCAAGAAAGGGAGGGTCACTCGATTACTTCATATCCACTTTTCCAAAGGGTTTTGTTAAGGATGTGTCCTTGGAAAGCACCCTAAAGACTAGTTACAGAAGGGGAAGGATCATAAGGCCTCCCCTCCATTAGATATAATTCACATTGATCTCATGGATCCATTCCTTCATTCATCCATCGGTAAGGCAAGGTATGTGCTCACATTTTTGGATGATTACTCACATTATACGAGGGTAGTTTTTCTTAGGAAGAGGTCCTAGGTATTTGAGGATATCAAAGAGTTCAAAGAACTTTTTGAGACTCAATCAAGGATAAATGTTAAATCCCTCCGCACAGATAATGGGGAGGACTATGTAAACAAATATGTTCAGAATCTTTGTCTTGAGGTTGGGATACAATTGCATCACATAGTACCATATACTTCATAGAAGAATGGAATTGTTGAGAGGAAAAATAGATCTCTCAAAGATATGGCATCTTTCATGTTGCATGCAATATCACTTCCTCCCAATCTTTGGGTTCAGGCACTTAACTATGCCAATCATATTAAAAAAAAATCCCCTCACAGATATGTTAAGGATAAGACTCATTTTGAGGCTTGGAGTGGAAACAAATTGGAAGTCACCCACTTTTGTGTCTTTAGATCACATGCATGGACCCATATTCCCTCTAAAAAGAGAAATGCACTTGATCCATAGAGTACCGCATGTATATTTATTGGATACCTAGATGGTGTGAAAGGATACAGACTCATCTATCCCTATACAGACCATCTCGTCATTGAGCGTAGTTTTCAGTTTGAGGAAAGTCTCTCACATGATCCACATGAGTTGCATGAGGTACTTTTTTTCTTCCACCAGTTTAATATGATGGCTCTATAAATTCAGAATCTACTTCATATCTAAGTTCAGATACAAATTTAGAGTATCCAGACCATGTAGATGCACATTTGGTACAATCATATGCGGATCCATAGAAGAGGCCCATGTGGGAAAAAACCACTCTTTAGGATGCAATATATCTTGTTGGGGATCCAACAGATATCAATAGGACTTGATCTCAATTCAAGAAACCCCCTCATGTACTCACAGCCACTGAGCCCATGTTTCTTATGAAATTTTATGTGGCTCAGTCTATAGAGCCGCAAACCTATGGCAAGGCTGTCGGGAATCCCTTTTGAGAATCATCCATGTAGGAGGAGTACAAATCCCTCCTTGGGAACCAAAATTGGGATCTAGTTTCGCTTCCTTCAGGGAGGAACATTTTCATATGCAGATGGGTCTATAGGACTAAGAGTGAAATAAATGGACAGGTTAGTAGATACAATGAAAAACTAGTTGCCAAATTTTTTTAGTAGGTTCATGGCATAGGCTATGATGAGACATTCACTCCAGTAGCGAATATGGACTCCATTATTTTCTCCCTTTCTGTTGCGGAAACAAGAGGATGGGAAGCCCATCAGATGGATGTGAATAATGCATTTCTTCATGGATATCTCTCAGAGGATATTTACATGGAGCAGCCAGATGTCTTCATACATGATTCAAATTTGGTTTGCAAGATCAGGAATTTTCTCTATGGCCTCAAGAAGGAATCAAGAGCACAGTACACCAAGATGGAATCCTACCTATTGTCCCAGAATTTTGTGAGATGCAAATATGATCCAAATGTCTACATGCTTAGGACTATTGATTCACTTTTGATTCTAGTTCTTTATGTGGATGATCTTTTGATCATTGGCTGCTCAAATTCACTAATTGTTGTGGTAAAGAGGATTCTACATGACATTTTTTTATGATGGACATGGTCCACTCCATTACTTCGTTGGTATCGAGATTAGTCAGGATGCTTCAAGCATCAAGATATCTCAATCAGAATGCTCAGGATCTCATGGAGAGATTTCACATGACTAACTACAAGTCTACCCCTACCCCCTTCCTATCTAGGGTGAGACTTGAGAATGGTGGGGACACTACATTGGTTGATAGCACTCTGTACATACAACTAGTGGGGAGTGTTTTTTATCTCTCCCAAACACAACTAGACTTATCATATGTAGTAGGAGAAGTCTACAGGTATATGCAGGAGTTATATGAATTACACTAGAAGACTGGAAAGTGTATCCTTTTGTACGTCTAGGGAACCATCAACTATGGTATCGATTATGCATCGGGCTACGCATTGGATCTCATATGCTTCATAGATTTTGATTGGGAAGGATACATCACTAATTGCAAGTCCGCCTCTAGATACACTTGTATTTTGGGTTCATGGCCTATCTATTGGTCGAGAAAGAAGAAATATGTTATTTCTCTATCTTCAATTGAGGACGAGTACATAGGAGTATTTAACATCATCATCCAAGCATTATTCCTACACAAATTCCTTACTGAGTTGGGCATCCAGTTCCACAGACCGATTGTCATTTGGTGTGACAACCAAAGAACTCTCAAGTTTTGCAGAGACCCAATGAAACAGTAATGGATAAATCATATCGAGATCCATATGCACTATATCATAGATATAGTCTACGAGAGGATCATTGACCTACAGTTATGTCGTTCCTTTGAAAATAATGCTCATATCTTCACCAAGACCATCAATGAGTAGAAGTTTCACTCTCTCCTCGATCGTCTTGGAGTGTAGGGTACAATTTCTTAGCAACTGTATTTTCTTATTTTGATGAATTTTACCTTGAGGGGGGGGTGGTGTTTCCCATGAGGTTTTCCCTCTTTCCTCACTTTATTTTTTCATTTTTTCATTAGTTTCATTGTTCATGGGTACCTAACATGACCTTAGTTGTTGGGACCCATTCTTCATTACTCCATAGTAGTGTTAAGGTGGGTTGTTGGATATATTAAACACACTTAGCATATTTTTCCTTATTTTTGTATGTTTATTAGTGATTATTGAGGGTCTCATGTTTTTTAGTAACCTCTCCTACATTCTAGGAAAACATTCTCTTTAGTTTATAGTCAGCTACACTTAGTTACACTTTGTTATACTAGTGGAAATCACTCATGCATGGAAACCTGATTTTAATCACCAACAATTTCATGTGTTTCTCTCACGTCCACACATGTGACTAAGCTAATCGAAGACTACATCACTAGTTAAGTCGGACTAGGTGGAATTTAACTCCAGTAACTTCCCGTGTGTGTCCAAATCTCTCTAGACCACCACTATGGTTCATCATCTTCTCTTACAGTGCACATTAGTTGATTTATATAGAGTATATCATGTGTAAATCATCATTCATTCATTCAATTTTAATACAATTCTATTCTTTTCTCTCCAATTTTTCTCTCGTCTTCTCACTTTTGCAAGTTGTGTTCATTATGTTGCTAGCTAGATCTCTTATGCAGGTACTCACCACATTTTACAATTGTTTGTCTAGAGCTAATGGACATTTATAATTGCATATCTATGGTAAGACAAGTTTATCTTCATCAAATTCTAGGTAATATCCACATCCTCTTTTTTATAGAAATAAATATCTATTTTTGTATTTGATTACAATATCAATGTAAAGTCTTGAACTGTTGTACTTAATTTATTTGAGATCTGTTTAATCAATTTTTTAATCTCTTTAGTTGACATTGCATTAATACAGAATTTAGATATTATATACTCATTAGAAAATAAACTCAAAATATTGAAATCCAAATACACATTGTAGAAATTCTATGTTAACACTCTCGAAATTGCAATACAAAATTTCAAAAAAGAAATTGACACTTTCGGATTTCAAAATTCAAACTTATGGAGTTGAAATCACATTTTTGGAATCAAAATTTTTTAAAATTCACACCTTCGTCGTTAAAATTGACACTTTCCAAAATCAATACTCACACATTTATAATCATATTTTTCACTATAGAAAGAAAGATATTCACACTTTTGAAATCGAAAATCAGTATTTCTCAGTCTATATTCTTACTTATTAATTAAAATTTAATGAAATTGGCATTTTGGGTGAGATTTTATGGAACTGGATTATGGGATTCTAACAACTTCAATACATTATTAGACATGAAGCCCATAATTCACCTTCATCAATGCTTCAACAATGAACAAAGAGATTTTGTCATAATCAAAATCTAAAATGTAATGAACAATGGAAGCCAAGACTCTAATTTATATAAGTCAAAGGTGATTAACCTATAATTTAAAGTATCAATGGCACCGAAAGATGATAGTAATACCTTCCACTGGGAATGATAATTTTGAAGAACCTCAAGGGATGACATGGTGGTGGATAATTGGGCTAAATCGTCTAGAATAGTATAGTTATAAATGGTCATTTAATGTGAATTTTGATTAGTATGATGCAAAGGAACCTTTAGTACTTTATGGGTATGGTCAATATCAAGTCACTAGATCTACAAGGGACCACTAATGGAGGGTAGTGGGCTATTTTTTTTAGTGGAAGAGGAATAGGAATTGCATGCCATTGGTTGTATGTTTGAAGGTGAATGTCCAGAAATCTCACTCAAACAATTTGGAACAATATATCTAGAGGATTAGAAGAACTTGATGGTTGAGAGAAACATGGTGTCTCTTCTTGAGTAGTTATAAGCCCTTTTGGAGGTAAGTGGTTTCATACTAACGTTGAACGTGAAGCAGGAGGGTGTCCTTATTGACGATTATTATTTCTTTATGAGGGGTTGGTAGTAGAAATACCCAATATTTACTTCAAGCTATGATACTCAACTATCCCAAAGATGTGGTGGGTGTAATGCCCATATTGACCATAAATAATGCAAGGGTAGTTTCTTCTATGTTGGTTATTCTTTCCTTGTTTATATAGATTGGTAGAATCCTGATTCTAATTCATTGTGTTTATGTTTCCCTTAGAATTTATGGGTTGATTTAGCGGTTCTTATTATATTTCTTATTCTTCTTTTTCTTCTATGAATTTGGGTGATTGGTCTAGTTATATTCATAAATTTTTTGATCGTTTCAAGTAGAAGAAGGTTGAACTATATTAATGCAGGATAAGAGTTTAGGTGTTCACATCCTAGTAGAGAAACAAGAAAATGATAATATGAATTATGAGGTGGGGGACCACCATAAGAGGTGTTAGGACCATATGATGTGGATGCATCACTATAATACAGTTGACTATACATGAAGGAATATGCTCATGTGGAGGTGCATGACATCCTGAGTATGAGGTTCTAGCACACAAAATAAGAGGTCATAACCCATCATATTAAATTCTTGTGTTGGTATGGAACATTCCAGGATTCCCATATGAAGGTTGGTCATACGAAGTACTAACTCAACCATACTAGTTACCATACATGCTAGCACTAGGGGACAGAGTTTCCTCACCAAGCTACTTGGGAGCATGCATAAGAGGCCCAATAAAATAATCAACAACAAGATATTCCCATAGCATAGGTTTCTTAAATGATTATGAGGAGAATCATCGATGTCTTTGTATTGATACCATGATTGGGCACAAATGAGGTGAAAATATTTTTCCATAAGGATGAATTCTTCTTCCATTTGAGGAATAGTGATGGTCATGTAATTGGAAATAACAAAAATAAGAGACTTAAAAAACTATCTAAGGATGGGACCCTTGAGTTCTATCATACACAAGTTACATATTCTACACCACTCATGAATGTGATTTGTGGTGTGGGTGGTAGTACTTTTCCAACAAGTGGTGTTAATATCAATATGTTTGTCATGACAGACCGCTAATTGAAAGAACATGAGGGAAATTTTAACTATGGATTCAAATATGGCACAAGTGTTCCTTGGTTCATTAATACACCATTTGGAAACTACCCTATTGAGGATACATCTAAATAACCTAAGTCTTACAAAAAAAATTGTGATGCTTTGAATGTAGGGCCATATCTGTAAATACATGAGAAAGTTAGATGCATATTTTCTTGCATAACCCTCAAACTTAGGAATGTTGAATGGTATCTTAGTTGGCATGGCTTACCAAGTATGATCATGTAGGATAAGATCATTAATAAGCTTAATCAAATCTATAATATTTAGGTTGGCCTTATATAGAAGGTTTTGGTTTTGGTTGGTTCAATCCATTATGGATGGTGGAATGATTAATGAGCTAGATGGAGTAGAGTTTGATGAGAGAAATTTGTCTTGGGATTAAGCTAGTAAAAGCAGCATGAGTTTGTTATTTATCAGAGTTGTAGCTCTTTAGTTACTAGCTTAGTTACGTTAGAATAGACTTTACTAAACTGCTAATGAAGATGGATATGCACCCTGGTTTCCTTCGGGCAGGGTGGCGAAACATGGTGTTTGATTTTGCATGCTGCTATGGACAAGCCAACTGTCCTGGTTTCCTGTATAGGCAGGACAGCTGGCACCTATATGTCAAGTGTATCTCTTTTTCTGAAGGTTTAATATAACAGGTTTCGCCCTCTTTACTTAAAAAAAAAAAGGAGCATGATGTAGATGAATGAGAAAAGGAACAAAAGGAAATATAAAAAAACATACTATAGAAATAGAAAGAATAAAAACACCTCTATGTGAGAGAGGGAGGCCCTTAAGACTAAGATAAAACCTAAGTAACTAAGGTTTCACTATATTTGCTTGCTATCAAAATCTCTCCTAATTGTAAAATAGTAGGTCAAACTATTAATGCAATGCAAAAATAAAACACTCAAAGCAAAATCTACCTAGATTGAAAGTTTGTTCTAAGTGGTGCAACAAATGTTTTATAAGTGTGTTACAACAAAGAAAAAAAAAAATCTTTGATGTAAAAGTTTTCACCATATGGTGCAAAAAGAAAAAATCCACCCTAAGACTCTAATGACCTTCCTCTTGAAATGGGAATAGTAGTTGGTCTTTCCAATGACAAATTAGGTTTAGTAGTTGGTCCTTCCCATAATAAAGAAATAACTAATAACATATTATCTATAATCTTGTTTACAATTTTTTTTTATTCATATGTCATATGTAAACAAAATTAAGATAATAATAGATTTGACAAATTTTGAATTCCATAACATATTATTTATAATCTTTTCTCTATTATAGAAATTCTTACAACCCCTCACTTATGTTGAACTAACTACAACATACTAAATTGAAATTCCCTAATCAAAGACAACTACAAATGTGTCACAAAAGGTAAACATAACATCCCAAACACAAGTTTTCTTCCAACAATTATTTCAACTTAAGAACAAAGATGTTTCCCTAATGCCAAAAAGACTATAAAACCAATTGTTAATTTCAAATTAAAACTTAAAATTATATATAAACTTAATAAGAAAAAAGTAATTAACCATTATCAACATGAAAAAAAAACTTTTCCTACATATATACTTAATAATCACTTCATACTTAAATAAAATAGAAATACTTTTAAAACAAAAGAATAACTAAATTATAATATATAAATACAAAATAAAAATAAAACTATGTTCATTTCAAGATTCTTATTATTTGTACATAAAATATCAATGAACATAAATCATGAACCTTATCATAATAACCCTACATGAAACGATGAATATTCCCCCATAAATATTATTATAATTATTATCATTTATACTCGTATAAAGAAATAATCATCACATTTAATAAGCATACTTACTTATTATTGTAATCATCTCATTAATATGAATTGGAAAAATATTTTGAATTATCCCAACATCACCGATTCTAAATGTCACAATACACTATTTGCACTTTGGAGAATCTGAGGAGAATTTGTACCTATAATTTGAAAGCCAGTCTATGCTTTTATTTATAATATTGTGGTTACCCGTGAAAAAAGAATATAATCTTATAAATGCAATGTCTGTCAAAGCTGCTGTTGTTTGGGAGTTCAATATATTTTATGAATGCAATGTTTATGAACGCTCATTTATATTATTATTTAATTATTAGTTAAATCATACGTTTCTGAACGCTCATTTATATTATTATATTATATCATGATTAATTAAATCATACTTTATACTATTATTTAATTATTAATTAAATCATACTTTGAACGCTCATTTATATTATTATATAATGATTAATTAAGTCATACTTTGTACTATTATTTTATTATTAATTAAATCATACGTTTCTGAACGCTCATAATCATACTTTGGGCTTTATAGGACGAGCGTGCGCGTCTTTTTTAAATCATATTCTCTTCATTTTTGACCACCGCACCATTATTTTGCAAAAGGACTAACTTTATCAAAGTGTTACATTCAAAAGACTCGCATTAACTATATATGATAAATTTATTTCTGATAAAAATATTCGGTTGTAATATTATTTATATTTCACAGCTACTCCAAATTTGTCGATATCAATGCAGGCCACCGGCCAAATACAGCTTGAAAGCCATTCCAACATTATGTTGTCGTGTGGTTAGTATTGAACGGTCATACTCAATATTTATTATATTATTATTTTCCAATCATTATGCCGCATATTGTCTTCACTATTTATTATAGTATTATCTTCCAGTCATTCTACCAGTGTATTGTTAAATATAGTATATTGCTTGCCAGTGTTAAGTATAAAAATGCCATCATACCATAATGAAAATTCACATACAGGTTGCCGCGTTTAAAGTTTGTACACGGACATACCTCTTTATGAAAATAGTTCCATGTAGCACATTTAGCAACCTGAGTTGTTATTTCCATTTTCAAGTGCAATAAATATAAACTTTTACAATGGGGTATGTAAAAAAAATTATGTCATCTAAAATGACTTGCTAAAATGACTTGCTAGATGTTACTTAAAATTTGTGTCATTAATTGTTAGTAGTGATAAAACATAAACAAGAACAACAACATGGCGGAGAAGGCATATTAGCCAACACTAAATTATTCATTCCAATGTTACTTATTTATAGTATAATGGGTGATGCCACCTCATAGAGAGATTTACTCTAGATCCTAAAATCATGCATGATGACTAGGTTAGGCAATCTTAACTAACTCATTAGTCATCACTTGAGGATATATTACTAATATCCTAAATGAATAAAATAAATATAGGTGACAATTTTAGACTTAGTGATTGGTAAAGGTAAGTCATAGGCTAACAATCCCCCCCTCAATCACAAGTCCGATCAATAATACCAACAATAAAGCATAAACTGGTATCAATTCCAAGTCTTCATACTGAAACTCCTGTGTTGAGCCTCAATGAAGAACTGCCTGAAAGACCGTCAATCTGGATGTTGAACATGTTCATTTGAAATGAACTAGAAGAGAGCTGAGATATGGAAGTGAACAACTGCAATATCTGAACATTCCCTGATTGCTTGACAATTTGATCATATAGCCAAGTATTTTAGCTAGAAGAATTTGATGTCTTCTACTAATTGGTGAACATGTAGTATCACCACTCTACTATCAGTGTATGTAAGGTAGCTAGAGAGGTAGTGGGGGGGCCTAGAGGGCCCATAGTGATAATAGTGGAGGTCATTCAATGTAAGATGGACTAGGTCCACTATATTATTAAATAAGGCCCACT
>JZKD02S0056517.1:22254-40689 GCA_000966675.3 Picea glauca | reverse complement strand
AAATTGTACCCTACACTCCAAGACGATCAAGGAGAGAATGAAACTTCTACTCATTGATGGTCTTGGTGAAGATATGAGCATTATTTTCAAAGGAACGACATAACTGTAGGTCAATGATCCCCTCGTAGACTATATCTATGATATAGTGCATATGGATCTCATTATGATTTATCCATTATTGTTTCATTGGGTCTCTGCAAAACTTGAGAGTTCTTTGGTTGTCACACCAAATGACAATCGGTCTGTGGAACTGGATGCCCAACTCAATAAGGAATTTATGTAGCCATAATGCTTGGATGGTGATGTTAAATACTCCTATGTACTCGTCCTCAACTGAACATAGAGAAATAACATATTTCTTCTTTCTCGACCAATAGATAGGCCATGAACCCAAAATACGAGTGTATCTAGAGGTGGGCTTGCGATAAGTGATGTCTCCTTCCCAATCAAAATCTATGAAGCCTATGAGATCCAATGCTTAGCCTGATGCATAATCAATACCATAGTTGATGGTTCCCTAGACGTACAAAAGGATACACTTTCCAGTCTTCTAGTGTAATTCATACAACTCCTGCATATACCCGTATACTTCTCCCACTGCATATGATAAGTCTAGTTGTGTTCGGGAGAGATAAAACACACTCCCCACTAGTTGTATGTACAGAGTGCTATCAACCAGTGGAGTGTCCCCACCATTCTCAAGTCTCACCCTAGATAGGAAGGGGGTAGGGGTAGACTTGTATTTATTCATGTGAAATCTCTCCATGAGATCCTGAGCATTCTTGGATTGAGATATCTTGATGCCTGAATCATCTTGACTAATCTCGATATCAACGAAGTAATGGAGTGGACCATGTCCATCATAAAAAATGTCATGTAGAATCCTCTTTACCACAACAATTAGTGAATTTGAGTATCCAGTGATCAAAAGATCATCCACATAAAGAACTAGAATCAAAAGTGAATCAATAGTCCTAATCATGTAGATATTTGGATCATATTTGCATCTCACAAAATTTTGGGACAATAGGTAGGATTCCATCTTGGTGTACTGTGCTCTTGATTCCTTCTTGAGGCCATAGAGAAAATTCTTGATCTTGCAAACCAAATTTGAATCATGTATGAAGACATCTGGCTGCGCCATGTAAATATCCTCTGAGAGATATCCATGAAGAAATGCATTATTCACATCCATCTTGTGGGCTTCCCATCCTCTCATTTCCACAATAGAAAGGGAGAAAATAATGGAATCCATATTCTCTACTGGAGTGAATGTCTCATCATAGCCTATGCCATGAACCTACTAAAATAATTTGGCAACTAGTCTTTCATTGTATCTACTAACTTGTCCATATATTTCACTCTTAGTCTTATAGACCCATTTTCATATGAAAATATTCCTTTCTGAAGGAAGCGAAAACAGATCCCAAGTTTGGTTCCCAAGGAGGGAGTTGTACTCATCCTACATGGATGATTCTCAAAAGGGATTCCCGATAGCCTTTCCATAGGTTTGTGGGTCTATAGACTGAGCCACATAAAATTGCATAAGAAACATGGGTTCAGTGGCTGTGAGTACATGAGGGGGTTTCTCGAACTGAGATCAAGTCCTCTTGATATCTGTTGGATCCCCAACAAGATATATTGCATCCTAAAGAGTGGTTTTTTCCCACATGGGCCTCTTCTATGGATCCTCATATGATTGTACCAAATGTGCATCTACATGGTCTGGATACTCTAAATTTGTATATGAACTTAGAGATGAAGTAGAGTCTGAATGTATAGAGCCATCATATTAAACTGGTGGAAGGAAAAAAGTACCTGCATGCAACTAATGTGGATCATGCGAGAGACTTTCCTCAAACTGAAAACTACGCTCAATGATGAGATGGTCTGTATAGGGATAGATGAGTCTATATCACTTCACACCATCTAGGTATCCAATAAAGATACATGCGGTACTCTATGGATCAAGTGCATTTCTCTTTTTAGAGGGAATATGGGTCCATGCATGTGAGCTAAAGACACAGAAGTGGGTGACTTCCGATTTGTTTCCACTCCAAGCTTCGAAATGAGTCTTGTCCTTAACATATCTGTGAGGGGATTTTTTTTTAATATGATTGGAATAGTTAAGTGCTTGAACCCAAAGATTGGGAGGAAGTGATATTGCATGCAACATGAAAGATTCCATATCTTTGAGAGATCTATTTTTCCACTCAACAATTCCATTCTTCTGTGAAGTATATGGTACTATGTGATGCAATTGTATCCCAATTAAACTGTATCCCAAAGATTCCGAACATCTTTGTTTACGTAGTCCCCCCCATTATTTGTGCAGAGGGATTTGACATTAATCCCTGATTGAGTCTCAAAAAGTTCTTTGAACTCTTTGATATCCTCAAATACCTAGGACCTCTTCCTAAGAAAAACTTCCCTCGTATAATGTGAGTAATCATCCAAAAATGTGAGCACATACCTTGCCTTGCCGATGGATGAATGAAGAAATGGACCCATGAGATCAGTGTGAATTATATCTAATGGAGGGGAGGCCTTATGATCCTTTCCCTTCTGTAACTAGTCTTTAGGGTGATTTCCAAGGACACATCCTTAACAAAACCCTTTGGAAAAGTGGATATGAAGTAATCGAGTGACCCTCCCTTTCTTGCTAAGTGGTTGCATGTACCTGAAATTTATCTGACCAAATCTCTCATGCAATAATATAATACTATCATCAACATGCATAAGTAGTACAGAGGAATCAAGTTCAATAAACTTAAAAAAAGTGTATAACCGATATTGATAATTTACCTCCCCGACAACAATCTTGGAGTTGTCTTGCATGTCAAATATGGACACTGATTCTGTTGTGAGATCCACCTTTTTTCCAGAGCCTCAATGTGTAATCTAATACACTAAGAGAAAATTAATGGAATGTTGAGGAACATGGAGAATTTTCTCAAACTTCCATGATCTATTTATACTCTCCCTTCTCCAGCGAACTCGATTGGAGAGTCATCCCCCATGAGTATAGGAGGACCATTGCATGCATTGAAATAAGATAAGATATCATATGTGGAAGCCATATGGTGGGATGTGCCTGAATCCAGGATCCAAGCATCAGGTGAGGAGTGAACAACAACTAATGAATGATTATTACCTTTGGGAGCATGATCTTATGGCTTCTTCTTCTCACCCTAGGGAATTTGATCCCCAAATTTGTTATTTTGAAGAATTTGATTCATAAGGTCTATTGGCTTCTTAATGCATGTGGATTTTTGATGGAATACTCTATTGCAGTATGTACACTTCTGTCCTTTCTTTTGTTTTCCACTTTTGGATCTCGAGGAGTCATTGAAGGGTTTTGAGTACCCTTACTTATTTTGTTTCCCATGTGCCTTTTATTTTCCTTTCTTTTTGGATTTCTGAGTTGAGAACTACTGCCATCATATGCAACAAGCTCTTGCTCTTTGGAGTTTTTTATTACACCCATCCCAATAAGTTTGTCTTGCTCCTGAATTAGGGCCTCAATGAAGGTCTCCAAAGAGGGAATAGTCCACAATGCTCCAACAATCAACCTTTGAGTGCTAAATGTAGAAACAAAAACTAAATAATCTAGACCAAGTTTTGACAAAATGGTGAGAAACATTTTCTTTTCCTCATTCGATTTATCAACCCCGCAAGCCTTGAGTTTTAACAATAAATCTTTGTACCTTGTGAAGAAATCCTAGAATTTTTCAAATATTTTTGGGTCTAATGCAAGTAATTCCACCTCGAGCATGTGGCTTCTCATCTCATCTTTTTTTCCAAAGAGTCTTTCTATGGTGGTCCATAACTCAGTTGGATTTCTGTGGGAAGATACATGAAACAACAACTTAGTGGATATGTGCATGCAGAGGGCTTCATAAGCCTCATCCATTCTATTGAGGTATTTGGATTCTTCAATGGATGTTGTGGGTTTTTTTTTCATAGCCATGGTTAACCTGTACAATCCTCTACGTCAAAGAAAATATCCATCTTTTTGTTCCATTCAAAGTAGTTGTAAAATATTAGCATGATAGACAACGAATATTCCATTCTTCATGCGCTCCTCAATCTTCACTACCTGAAAATAAAAAATGTTGGTGTGCCTTCTTCCTAACAGCCTGTGGGCTCTGATAGCATGTAAAATTCGGTGAGAAACTGCACAAGAGATCTAGCTAGAATAAGAACTAACACATCTTGCAAAACATGAGAACACGAGAGAAAAAATGGAGAGAAAAGAATAGAATTGTATTAACCAAATGAATGAATGAATGATAGTTTACACATGATATACTATGTATCACTCAACTAATGTGCACTAAAAGAGAAGAAAAAATCACCATAGTGGTGTTCTATAGAGATATGGACACACATAGGAAGTCACTAGAGTTAACTGTGACATAGTCCTAGTTAACTAATCATGTAGTCTTCAGTTAACTAAGTCACATGTGTGGAAGTGAGAGAAACACATGCAATTTTTGGTAATAAAATCAAGGTTTCCATGCATGAGTGACTTCCACTAGTATAACTAAGTCTATCTAAGTGTAACTCACTCTAAATTGAAGACAATATTCTCCTAGAATGTAGGAGAGGTTCCTAAAAAATAGAAGACCCTCAATAATGACAAATAAACATAGGAAAATAAGAAAAAATATTCTAGGTACGTGTAATATATCCAACAATAGTGATAAAAAAATACAACCATGTGTGAAGGATGATTTTCCTCCAAAGAAATCTCTTAGTCATCACAACTGAGAGCCCATTGTGCCCTCAATCAATTGCCTATGCTAGCTTCTATTCCTTCCATAGTAATATTTCCCAAGAAAAATATTTATCCTACCTTCTCGATATCCACAAAATATTTATCTTTATATCCATCTGATCTAGGTGGATATTGGTGGCCACCCACATGTTCCAAATTCCACTTGGCTCATCTTGACAGTTTTCAGTTTAACGTGTTTCTCTATAATGGTGACATCTCTTTGTAATTGTGGGTTTTTCACTTCTGAGGCTATATTAAATACTTACATAGAATCCAGGTCGATATTCGTGGCCATCCAACTATTCCAATTGGCTTTTTTTGGAAGTTTTCATGTTAGTACATCTTTTTGTACTTCTGGGGCCATTTTGAGGCCCTAAACAAAATTTATTAGGATTTCCATAGTCAAACTATACATTAAATTAGATTTTGAATGCGTAATGTTTAGTTCTTGAAAATACCTTTCCAATGGGCTATCACACGCCTAAAACGAAGATCGTCTGCAAAAGTTATGACCTTGGGAAGTTGATGTACTAACTTACCCCAATAGGGCCCACATGACTTTTGGAACTTCATCTTCTAGGGTTAGGTTTTTCGATGTCTAGGGTTTTAAAATTCATGTTTATTGTAAAAATTCCTTTAGAGCCTCATTGTACTCATATTCTTGTGAATGAGCATACCCATCACATATCCTCTTGTAGATAAACTATCACCATTCTAGCGAGTTCATACACTTTGTATTTTTGCAGTCGTCGTACATTTATTTCATTAATAGAAATCATGTATTGATGTATTCCTATATTTATATAAATATTTGTGTGTATTTCATTGTAATATCTCTTAGTTCATTTTTTTCTAAAAATAATATCGATCAGTGGTATTAGAGCAGGCTGCTCTTGATTGTTTTTCAATGCATATCCCCAACGAGGTATGAGTATAGAAAGTTGGGTCTCTAGGTTGTCTCTCTTGAGGAAAATCACTCTCGCATGCCCAATAAACCCTCGATGGTGGAAGAAAAGAAAAATGGAGGAGCATAAGATTCTATTAACCTATTGCTTGAGCAATGTTACGAGGAAAATCTCTCTATGGCTAGGGATAAACCACACTAGATGGAAATGACTGTAGAAATCAACTCTAATATCAAGTATGCTACATAAACAAATAGGCTAACAAGACAAGATAAAATGCCTAACTCATCGGGATGTTCAATGAAGTCCACCGTTAAGCACTTGAACCAAAGTAATATACCTGCAACTAGTCCTCAACAACCAAGCAACACAAGCATATGGTGATAATATATAATGCTAGCACATTTGATAGCATTATCCATCAACATTCATAACAAATACACCCATGGAATAATAATTCAAACATTTGTGAGATATTAATTGGATGAGAAAAGAGTATTTCTATTAAGATATAATTAGCAGAAGTGAATGAGTTACAAACTTACGTGTTGGCATGGTTCAAAACCGAGAAACTGAGTTCCTTACAGCTGGGCCTCCACCACTTCAATCCTCCACCAAAGGAAAGCTCATATAAGAGAGATAATGAAGTTCCCAATCAATAAGGGAAGATCTTGGGGGCTGAACAATGTGTTCAGACTTAAAGGACAAAGGGATGCAGACTCAATGTGAAGTGAATAATTTCTCTAGAGTAACTTTGCTCTCAAAGTTGAATTCTTTCTCCCCTTTTCCATAGTTCGGATTTGGCACATTTATATCCTTCAAGTGGAACTGAAGGGCCAAGTCAGAACATTTCCAGCATATGGAAGGCCAATGATCATTGATCTCATGACATGACATGGAAACCCGACACCATTTTTTAATTTTGGGCACATTTCCCGATGTATGCGAGTTGTAGTGGTGCAACCTACATGTACACATGCTGTAATATAGGAAATGCACGTATATGTGGAAAAATCATGTTTTTAGCTCTGGGATTTGCAGAAAGGGACTTCAAGTCTACATAGGAGAATGGAAAAAGGCCCTCTTTGCAAGATTGAATAGGGTGAGGCAAATCTTTCTATAACAAATGTTGGAGAAATTTATATTTTCGACACACTAGTTCAGTGGGAGTAACACTAGTTCAATGGGAGTTAACTCACTAGTTCTATTTTAGACTTTCTAATATTAAATGGTTACACATTATTTTGGTCACCCCCTTGATCTAATGATAACATGTGTTGATGTTCCCATGAAAGGATAAAAGAGTCTTTCTCCATGAGGAAAGTGATTGGCTTTCCCTTCTCAAAAACCCTATTAAGGAAGGTTGTCGTAGGCTGCAAGATGCACAAGGTGCGACGATGCCTCATCTTCTCCCCCTGCTCTAGAGTTGGACTACGATGTCTTTGCAGGCTTCACTATAGCTAGAGTGTGACGATGCTAAAATGATAAGGAAAATTCAAGCTTCACGAAAGTTCTATAAGGGGATATTCTAGAAGATGAGTTGGCCTCTGAATGGTTTGGATATTACTCGCTTTTCCGATTTGGTGGGATCATCCTAATCTACTCATCCATATCTCCTTCACCTTATATTGGGAGAGATCTCTCATGGAAAAGGCTAAGGTTGAATAGGCTAAGATTTGTATGGAGAAAGTTTTCCTCATATTATTCTTGAGATATTTTCTTTAATTCTACAAGCTACATGGTGGATCTTCTTCATTCAATGGTTTTGAAGAAAAGGTATGTGTGTTAGAGAAAAGGGCCATCGAAAGGAGACCTTACAACATCAAGGACTCCACTTTCTATTAATATGATACAACAATATGTTTCTTTCCCATAAAACCATTCTTCTTTTATCGTATGATTCCTTGATCACATACATAGGTTTTTATTGAGTATGCTTTATTGCTTTCAGTTTGGTTGGCTTGTGTTCCTTTGCAAGTTCAATATCTTTGGAGCATTGGAATGGAGCTAGGTTGGCAATGGTAAGAGGAAGCGGCATTTAAAATCTATGTTTCCCATCTCTTGTTAACTAGTAAATTAAATAGTTAGAACCTAGGGAAAGGTTTATATTTTGTTTTGTTTTGTTCTAGTTCCGGGTGGTATGAGGGAGATCTATTTGTGTTCACACTTACCGATTAGTTCAACAAAAGAATTGGAAACCATACTGGGGATATGGCTTGTTTTTGGTTTTTTGTATCTTATTTTTTTTTATCCCACCTTCCTTTAGTTAAATTCATTCTCTGAGTCTATGGGTGATCCATCTAGACTCCTTGGGTCTACAAGTTTAGTGTTTTTTTTTTCTTTCCTCCATTTTTTCCCTAGTTAGAGAGATCATCGCATTGTGTCATATAGACAACCTGCGATGATCCTATGACATCACACTATGCTGGTTTAGGCCAGGGAGACAATGTCACACTGTACTCTCTTAGCAGCCTGCGATGACCCTAGATCGTTGCACTGTGCTCCATAGGTAGCCTACGATGATTCCTGTAGATTTTGTTGGGGAGAGTCAACTTTCCTTTTTTCACCCAGTTTTTCCTTAATTTTCTGGGGTGGACTTCTGATACTAGTGTCTGAATGATTTGTGAGTTTAAAGCTTGCAGTTGATTGATTTTCAGTGATTGAAGGTCTCTCTTTGTGAATTTAGCAAGTTTTTACTTTTGGTCTTTGTTACAAGGATATAATGTTTGTATCTTGGTCCTGAGTTCTTGTTTGACAAAGAGTCTTTGATTTATTTGAAGATTTGGATTTTTTTTCACTTTTCAGATTGTTTATAGATTAAAAGATATTTTTTGTTTGCATTTGACAAAGAGT
Source organism: Picea glauca (assembly GCA_000966675.3). Classification (NCBI taxonomy): domain Eukaryota; kingdom Viridiplantae; phylum Streptophyta; class Pinopsida; order Pinales; family Pinaceae; genus Picea; species Picea glauca. The sequence goes on along the minus strand of JZKD02S0056517.1, from coordinate 32,151 downwards.
TTTTCTTATGTTTTTGTTTTTGTCTGCGTAGTGAGTTTGATTTGGTTACAAGGTTGTGAGTGTGTTAATTTTTTGGGATTTCATTTTATTCCCTATCTTTTATCTCTGATCTAAATTGAGAAAGGGATAACTGAAAATCATTTTCTTTAAGTAATCTTTACAAGAAAATTTTTGCACTTAAACATTTGTAAGAGAAAATTGAAAAATTTTGTAACTTYTGATTGTTTGGAATTTTTTTCATTCATGAGTTGAGAAATTGTGTTTCATAGCCTTTGTACTTCAAAAAAGATACCTTCTCCCTACTGTAATTAGAGTTCATTGAATTGAAATATTTTGCATTAATCTCTCTTGTATTTTATTGGGTCAAGGTCATAGACATCATCAGTTTCATCTCCATGTCCTTTTTGAGTAAGAAACAACCTCTTTAAAACACAACGTAATATTAAAATTTACTAGTAACTTTTATTTTCTAGGAATTCTTTACACCAACATTATCTAGGATAACACTTTGGAATAGGTTGAAAGGTACACTCTCCAAAGCATTAAAACAAACAATAGTACATTTTGTCCCGGGAAGCCCTTCTCACACAAGGGTCAAACTTGAGGTCGCATTGAGACTGGGAAAGTTACTCACCCTGCTTTGTTGGTCTTGGTGTAGAGATTGCACGTATTATTGGGGGTCACTTGACAGTATACCCATGATTATATGTGGGAGCCTCTCGAGTTTATTTCAGGCTAAATACCCTGCCTTTTCATGCAAATCAGACTGTCGACTGTTTCGCCAGGCATCATTGTAGTAATTGGTAACCTTAGTGGCCTATATCTCTAGGGTATTTACATGAGGTGACTGTGGAGGGGCAATTCTTCATGGTACCTGGAATTGACATTAGCCAAACTCACTTGGGCTCCTTGGAGGGTATACCCATGGTTATGTGTGGGAGCTTGCACCAAGGTGTAAGTCCATTAAGAAGGTCATCAACGTAACTTTTCCACCCGCTTATCCCAACCGATTCTTGTCTTGATTTCACAACGTTGGATTTCATCACCAACTAGTGAGTTCGAAATAAGAAGGTTTGTTTGTTTGGTTTGATTTCTAGATTTTATTAGTGAGTGTTGTTTGTTTCTCTAGTTGGCCATAGATTTTTTCCATTCTTTATTTGGTGCGACCAACATAGTCCTTCTCCATTCACGTAGGATGTAAGGACTACCTCCAAAAAATATGGAAGATTATGTCCCTTTGCTTCCTAACTCACCAGAATGCTTTCCCGTGGGAGCAGTCAATAACGAAGTGGCCTATGAGATTGGGAGTACAAATTATTTGTAAGCATTCAGAATTCATGACTCTTTGGAAGCATTTAGGCTTCCCGTAAGTCCGTTATTGAGTGTGGTACAAGATCCATAGTTACTCCAAATTAATTCATTGGGTGACATTGTTGTTGGCGAAGTACCTACTAGACCTAACGTAGAGTCTGGTGTGGACGATCCACTTTTTCAAAGTGCATCGTTTATAACCGCAGTTCATACTACTGGAATTTTCAATCCTAGCTTTGTCCCTCTCCATTATTTAGGACACAATATTTTTGGAAACCTAGGAACGAGTTATAATCGATCCATGGCATCAGAAATTCCTGTGATGTCTACCACTTACACAGTGCCTTTAGATCATTTTACTGGTACCACCACTAATGTCGTCACAGTTGCAAACCAATTTTTGGTTGGTTCTCTGTCAATCCTTTCTCTACAGTATGTCGGCTCTACCATGGCCTAAAAAGCTATGCCTTTTTCTTCTGAAAATCCAGTGATATCCCAAGTTCCTATTAGAACACCACTTCTACCTAGATCAAATATTTCACTTCCCCCTGGGTATAATGCTTTGAATACTTCCATTGCTAATCTCACCTAGAATCTGACCGGAGGTTCAAATAATTTTGTTCCACTTGGGTACAATGTTGCTATTGGTTTTGTTCCTACACCTACCCAAGTTTTCTCTGGAGGGTCGTATATTCCTCCTCCACCTTCACCTGGAGGAACTCATCGTCTTGGCCCAAGTGGCTCAAATCAAGTTGGAGGCACTAACCATCTTATCACTTCTAGGTTTCAGATTCCTGTTGGAGGTCAACCTCAACTTGGGGGGAAAAATCAGGTTGGGGGGCAACTTCAACTTGGGGGGAAATCTCAAGTTGGAGGCCATAACCCAACTTATGGCCAAAGTATACCTATGTTACAATCTCAACCTTGGAATCTCCCTTTCTAAGGGAATCCATAACCATCCGGGGGTCAACCTCCTCAATTTAATTCTTTTGTACCCCCTAATCTTGGGTAACCATATCTAGGTTCTATGAATCCTGCTTGGGGCCCAAATTTGCAGTCCACTGCTCTTTTTCAAGGAAGCTTACTTAATCAACCAACTTTTGTTGGCTATGCGAATCCAAACCCTCCACCACTAAATCTGTCAAGACTGTCTAACTATATGCAGACTTCTTATGGTCCTACTGGTATACCTACGATATTACCTCCTCAAAACTACCAATTTCCTCAAGTGAATAGGAAGTTTCCTTTTCTTGCTACTTTGGATTTACCGTATTTATCTAGGATTATGAATGATCCTATTTTTCACTCTCCTTACTTGTCTGTCATCCCGACCAAACTACCATTTGAGATTCCTAAGTTTGATGGTCGACCTAGAGAAGACCCGAATAATCACTTCATGTCTTTCCATATTTGGTGTTCATCTAACTCATTGATGGTTGACTCTATAAGATTACGTCTTTTCCAACGAAATCTTACAGGTTCGAAAACTAAGTGGTACATCAGGTTACCACGAGGTTTCTTCAACAACTTTAATACTCTATCCATGGCCTTCTTAATGCATTATCAATTGTCGATATGTTACGAGACAAGGATGGAAATTTTGATTTCTTTTAAACAATCCTCTTCCACTCACATTTCTGATCACATTCATGAATGGAGGAGGAGGAGACACTTAATTAAAGTTCCTCTTCCTAACCAATTGTTGGCCGAGTGGTTTACTAAATCACTTATTGGTCCCATAGCTCATGACGTTTCCATGGGTGGTGTTGTCACTGAAGAGAAAGTGATTAGTCATTCTCAATACTTAGATATCATTTATTTGCAAACGATCACTCTGTATGACTTGATCCCTGATGCTCCTCATCCGTCTACGAATCCTACCCCGACACCTTCACCTTTAGTAGTTTCCCATGTTGCCAATGCCATGATTAGCACTTTTCACATTCCGACTCAGTCTAAAAATTCCATTCACCCCAATCCAAAATCTAATATTCCTACTATACATAATTCTCCTAATCCAACTCCTTCCCCGAGTAAAACATCTGATGTTAATTCAGTTCAATCGACCCCTACCGGTAAAAATAAAAATAAAATAAAGGGAAGGGTAAGAATAAGGAGGATAAAAATAATAATCCAAAATCCAAGAAAACTAAATCCCATCCTACTGATGATAAGGACAATTGCAAGCCTCGTTATCCTTGCCTTATCTGTGTCAATGATCACTACATGAAATATTGTCCACGACGTGCTGAAGTTACTAAGTTATTCCAAGGAACTGGTATGTATTCCACCCCTGCCATCTTGTCACAACCTTTCCCTTCTCAGCAGCAGGGGCAATTGGTCATTCATGATCAACCCTCTCCCTCTACCACTTCTTATGTTCTTATGTGTACTTGTGACTCTAAGAAGAATGATATTTCAATTACAACTCAATCCAAAGATTATTCTTCTTCGAGGGAAAAAGTAGATGATACACCACCTCCATTGGTTCAACCTCCTCCACTGACTTCACCTCCAAATGGTCCTCTTCATCTTGAATGAATGGGCCTAGATACAGTCCTTAGCCCTTCTCCCAAGGGCGTTGTTCGAAATTCATCCTTTAACCCTCACACATGTGTTGCCCAAAACTATAGTATTTTAGAAGACCTTGCACAAGCACCCTCTGCGATGTCGGCTCTCAAAGTCCTTCAAAGTTGTCCTGCTCAACGAAAGGCGTTGTTGAAAGATATTAGTGGAATTGATCATACTGATACTAATTTTATAATATTTGATTTGTATGATCATGTTCCAAGTCTTCCTCCTCAGTTAGCATTTCAAATCAAATTTGTTGTGAAAAACAAGAATATTTGTCAAACCATGATTGATGAAGGAGCCTCAACTTGCATTATGTCTGTTACTTGTTGGAAAGACATTGGCTCTTCGGTTCTGACCGAGTCACACAATACCCTTAAATTGTTTAATGGTACAAAATTCAAACCTTATGGTGTTATTCCCTCATTGTCTATTACGCTAGAAGGGAAATCGGTTAATGTCAAGGTTGAGGTCTTTAATGCACCTCTTGATTATAACCTTCTACTTGGACGTACCTAGATTGATTCCATGCATGCAGTTGTTTTTACCCTTTTTTATGTGTTACATTTCCCACACAAAGGAAAGTTCGTTGCTTTGAATCAACTGGCCTTCTTTAATGCTGATGTAGGTACTAGAAACGTTCCTTTTATTTCGAAAACACCTCCTAGGTATGAGAATTTTGTGTGAGTCTTCTCGAAGATTCAACGCTAATGTGTACTTTCCCCATTCCTCCACCCAATATTCCTCCTCCTTTTGTCACCTCAATAAATATGATCTCAAATTTTGTTGGTGAAACCCATAAGTCTCATGACCCTTGGATAGTACTTGACCCTAGTGATTTCCATCGTTACGTCAACAACATGCCTCTAAGTCCGACGGAACTAGCTTATCAAGCTATTCAATCAAAAACTTCTCCTTCTCTCTGTGATACGTCTCTCGATCCATTTCATGTGATATTTTATACTAACAAGATGATCATGGTGGTCATGTCTATGGAAGAGACTCCATGGGATGATGTGCATCATCATTCTATTCTTTTTTTGGAAACCAAGACCATACAGAGCTATCAACGGATTTTGACATCGTCTACTATTTTTTTTTATTTCCTCCATTCCTGAACCTACACAGGATGTTTTGTATGACGAGAACTTGAGAAATATCTCCCCTAATATCCCTCTTGACATTTCGATCAAGCCCATAGTCATAGAAAATATTCATATCGGTGCTTCATTTTCTACTGATCAAGTCTGTATTTATAAATCCCTTTTCCAAGAATTATGTGACAGTTTCTCCTAGAGTTATGAATAAATGAATGGTATTGATCCCAATATCATTTTGCATGAGATTAAGACATAACCAGATGCTAAACCCATTCAACAACGACTTCGCCCAATGCCCCCACGCAAAGTTTCCATGATCAAGCTTGAAGTTGAAAAACTTCTTAAAGTTGGATTTCTCTATGCTGTGGCTTTGACAGATTGGGTTTCCAATCTTTTTCCCATTACAAAGAAACAAGGAACTATCCATGTTTACATTGATTATAGGGATATAAACAAATCTTTTCCAAAGGACAATTATCCTACCCCTTTCGTTGACTAGATTGTCGACGACTGTGGTGGGAGTGAAATCTTTTCTCTGATGGATGGTTTCTCTGGCTATAATCAAATTAACATTTTACCCACATATCAACACAAGACTTCTTTTATTTTCCCTTTGGGAACCTTTGCTTATCGAAAACTACCCTTTGGTTTGAAGAACACTGGAGTGAATTTTTAGCGTGCTATGTCTTATGCTTTTCATGATATTAAGCATATTTTGCAACCCTATTTAGACGATCTAACGACATAGTCCATGCATTGCCAAGATCACCCGACACATCTATGAACTATCTTCCTACACTGTCGTTATTATCGCATTCGTTTGAATCCTCACAAATGTGTTTTTTGTGTGGAATCTAGACGACTTCTTGGTTTTATCATGTCGATACATGGGATTATGGTAGGCCCATTGAAGGTTGAGGCCATTATTAATATACCTCCTCCTTCCACTCTAGGCCAGCTCCAAAGTTTGAAAGGGAAGGTAAAATTTTTTATGTCGATTCATTTCAAATTACGTTGAATTAACGAAAGGCTTTACTTGGCTCCTAAAGAAAGGTTACAATTTGTGTGGGATGACACTACAGACAAGGATTTTGAAGCCTTGAGACTCACCTTAACCCGTACACCCCTACTCTTTCCTACAGATTATAGTCAAGACTATTTCTTGTATTTAGCTACTTCAAAATCTACCATTGCCATGGTTTTAGTCCAAGAGGATGATTCACACGACGAACATGTGGTTTACTATTTGAGTCGGAGTTTCACAACCACCGAGACCAAATATCTACATGTGGATAAACTAGCCTTGGAAGTTGTTCAAGTTGTCCAACATTTTTGTCACTACATCTTATTGCGCAAAACCACTGTTATTTCCAATTGAAACCCCATGCAACACATCCTTACACGGAAATTTCTAGGGGGAAAGTACTCTAAATGGATACTTATTCTCCAGGAGTTTGACTTGGAGTTTGAGCGTGCCAAGTCTAAGAAATCCTTGGATTTTGATGATTTGATTTGTGACCTTCCCTCTACTGAGACAAAAACTATGGAAGAGGATTCCTTACCTAACAAATCCCTCTTTCTGATCAGTTCTGTTGACACATGGTACAAAGATATCATCATATGTCTCCAGACCCAAACTTTTCAGCTTGATATTTCTAGTACAGATAGTCATCATATATGGTACCAAGACCAAAAATAAATTATCCTTGGGGATACTCTTTACCGCCTATTGAAGGGTCTTAAATTCCTTGATTTCAACAGCAGGAACCAAACCCGCCACCGAGGCCCAATTAGACTCTATAGCGTTTGAGATGGAATGATTCTCCAGATCTTGTGATCAGGCCGATTTATCGATGGGATTTGTGTTTTCTTCTGAAGGATCTCCCTTCAAGTAGGAATGTTCCTTTCTGTATTTTTCTCTTGGGTGGGACTGGTTTGAGAGACGCAAGCCAACATAAGCCAACTTGAAAAGTAACAGGATTGAATTTCAACTACTGGGAAGAGGCTGAGCTTGGGATAACCTGCTGCTCAAACATGAAGACAATAATTCTATACCAAAGGGCCTCATAATAATACATTAACCAAATGAACATCCAATTACTGCTTGAGATTCTAACTAACAGAAATAAAAACACATATGCAACCAAGATCATGGAAAGAAAAATAATTCCTCTACCATAACATTCATCACATAACAACACAACGATTTATATTCATCATTAAAGCAAATAACATTAAAACATTGCACCAGATAACTTGGCAACATAATCGATTTCTCTTACTCATTTGCTGCATCATTCTTGGAATAGGATAGGAAGTAATTCTTCTCCAAACTCCAATCACATACATCTGATGAAAACAACTTGTCTTTGGTCTATAAGGACTTCTCAATTCATAACAGTCTCAAAATAATTATCAACAACCAAAAAGGAAAGAGTTCTTACAACAACCATCGACCTTTTGTTAATCGGTCGATGTCTTTATTTATAATATAAAATTCAACTGTAATTAATGGCTAAATATAATTCAGGTCAAACAAAAATTTCCATGTGGCATGATCATCCAACAGTTTCTTTCAACAGTCCACCCGAGATGTGTTTTAAAAAGGGTGACTTCTTTCATATTCAGACCAGCTGATAAACAACTCTTCATAGGTTTGAGCCCATGGGAACCTGTGTTATTCCATAGGGGAAGAATATACTCCTCTGATATCCAATGCATGCATCTGGTACCTTACCAAACTGGAGTTCATCTATCGCAGCATGGCTTGCGCTTTGATCGTGTGTCTTGCGAATTGTTGCACTTGCCCTGGCTTTGCATCGGTGACCTTTGCACACTCTTTGGCCCAAAACAAGTCTTGTATGGAGTGCATCCTGGACACATCGCTCAGGTTAGTGAATTCATTGGGGGTTCCAAATTTGGGGAGACCAACATCTTTCATTACTTTATTAATTTTAGCATAGTGTTTCTGGCACTTGGCCCATTGCTTTTGGATTTATTGGTGTGCGTCCAGGGTCATCTTCGCCCAATATTCAGTAGATTTCGTCATGCGGTCAAGACTACTTTTTCCAAGCAGCCGAATGGCATGATTTTCCTTTTCTTGACCCTGCTGAACTACCTCAATGTATTCAAGTCTCTCTACCATTTGTTGTTCCTTTTCATGCCACCTCTCCATTTCTTTGCATGTCGCGAGTGCCATGAGAATATCCTCCTGGAACTCGATTATGTTATCGGTTAACAAGCGCCTTTCCTTCTTGAACTCGTTATAAACTCCATTGAACTCATCCTTTAGATACTCAGTGGTATGTGTAGCTCCTTTATAGTATTTTTCAAGATGGCGCAGGTGTTTGAGCTCTTCCTGGGTGTCGACTAGTTCCTTTTCATCTCTCCTGGCTCTATCTTGAGCGACATCTGAGAGGGATTTTCCTACTCTGATCAGTTCGGATGTGCAAGCGTATTTAGTGTTGATTAAGTTCTCTTCTGTGGTAACCACGATGGATTGATCCAAAGTGATCCTTCACCTTTTCACAGTCCTTTGAATGATGGCCTTCCTCTTTTGATTGTAGGAGATCGCATAGATGTCTGCTACTTCATCTACTGGTTCTGGTGTCTATTGATCTCCCCATGTGAGGTTGTTTCTCAAGCTACCTGCAGTGTATATTATATCAGGAGTAGGCTCTTGAATTTCTTTGCTCTGTTTTGTAGATCCGACCTCTACTTGTCGTTCATCTCGGACATGAATATTGGGCTTAATGAAGGCATTGGGTATAGACTCATCGCTTACTTGCTCGTTGTTCGTAGAACTACCGATTTTATTTTGTGGAGTTTCATCACTCGGTCCTGCTTCTTCTTCCTATCTGTTAGAATCTCTTGTGTCAAGGCCACCTTTATAACTTACTTCATTTTGTAATATATTCTTGTATTGGACCTCGGGCTCAGAGGAAGTGGTTTTCTCGGGACCTTTTTCCTCTTGGAATCACACCGGGGTGTTGTGAGTAGGTTCCAGACTCTCATCGTCACTGTAAATATGTATAAGAGTGCTCAAAGGATTGGGCACTTGTGTCTCTATCGAGACCCGACCTGTCTCTTGTTGGTTGTGGAGCCTGATTATCTTCCTGATTCAGAGGTCCTTGCTTTCAGCCGTGTTTATACCCCATGAAGTATTTACACCCTAGAAGTATGTACACTCTTCCACGCGGGGGAGTGTAGAGGGGGGGTACCCCCTCTGCGGGGTCCGGGGGGTCCATCCCCCCGGCTGGGGGGTCTAGGGGCAAGCGGGCCCCCAGCGGGGGTTCAGGGGCAACGTTCCCCGATGGGGGTTCGGGGGTGAAGCCCCCAAAGAAAAAATTTCCTTATAAAAGTATATTGTAATTTCATTGAAAATCTGGACCGTTCATTATAAGGTTGTAGATCTAACAATAGAGATTATGTTAGGGTTTTTTCCCTAGAAGGCAACCCTCTTTTATGAGGGAAATGTATTGTGGCTATGTATGAGGGCGAATATTGTATTCTGAGAGAGGAGACTGTGAGAGAAAGAAGAGGAAGTTACAGCGGGTTTTTGCTGTAGGTTGTATCCCTTCATTTGCTGGATAATAATAAAGGAAGGACTTGGCAATTTCTCTGGTGGATGTAGCCCACATTGGGTAAACCACGTAAATCTATGTCTCTCTTGTATTGTGTGTCTTCTGTGTTTTTGTTTTTGCATTTGTTTTATTTTATTGCTCCGCGGTCCTGTTTTTCTAACAATTGGTATCAGAGCGTAAGGTAACTCGCAGGAAAAGAGGGTTCCTGGTTTGAGTGGGAGCAATGTAGGAAGATGGAAAGTTTAGGGTCGAGAAATTTAACAGCCAAAACTACCAGTTATGGAAGATGCAGATGGAAGACTATTTATATCAGAAGGATCTATTCCTACCAT
>JZKD02S0056517.1:0-18301 GCA_000966675.3 Picea glauca | reverse complement strand
TGGATAATAATAAAGGAAGGACCTGGAAATTTCTCTGGTGGACGTAGCCCACACTGGGTGAACCACGTAAATCTGTGTCTCTCTTGTATTGTGTGTCTTCTGTGTTTTTGTTTATTCATTTGTTTTATTTTATTTCTCCGCGGTCCTGTTTTTCTAACATCTCTGGTTGAGTTGTCCCTTCTTCCAAAGGACTGATCAACAATGTTGCAGGTTCAGGGTTGCCTAAACCATGGGCGTTTTCGGGAACTGTGGACCCACGATCTTTCAACTCTGTCGACACACTTTGAATAGAACTTGAATTTGCAGGTCCTATGAAAAGATACAGGTCATCATGTATCCATTTCATTAGTAGCTCAATTTGTTGATGTAACAATGTACCCCTTTCTTGTGTAGCTTGATATTCCGGTAGATCCCTGATTTGTACCAGGGATTCTCAATGAGTTACCATAGCTTAAATGTCTTCTTCAGGATCACTTATTCCTTCATCCAATTCATATGAAAAAACTCCTTCTGGGTGTCGGCTAATTTCTTGAACTGCCTACTCTAGAAACGTTTCCTATTCTTTGTAGCTCATATCTCTAAACCTAGTTCCTCGAGGATCAATTTTCCTGGACAACATCACATTCTAGTCTTGAGCGTTCTCAATAAAAATTTCATCCTCGAAATGGTCATGGGCATAGGGCCAACAAGATGATACCTGGGAATATTGTTGTAGAACCAATCCCTTGGGATCGTGTTTGCGAAATCGACCAGTTTGGAACCGAAATTCCAATTGACCTAGCCCAAGTTGTTTAGCATGCGCTGTATCTTTGACCATGGAGAATCCGATATGAAACCAATACGGTATGAAATCCCACTTATGGTATTTTAATAAAGCTGCATTGTATCCTTGCAGGATGGTTTGATATAAAATTTCCCCTAACACTAGCCAGTCGAGAACATAAATTGGTAATAAGTAGGGTGCCCCTGTGGTGCCGAAAACCCTGATGTAGGTTTCTCGTTCATCTAAATACCAGTGGAAAATATTGGCTATAACCTCCTTTGCTTCATCTGACAATCTAAGGCATTCTTTCCTAAGGAGTAAGAAGTGCGTGCGTGCAATAAAATGATGACAAATAACAACATAGGATTTCTTGTACCTATTTTCCCATAGGATGCTGAAGTATACATGGACCACGAGCTCCAAAGAGTGCCAATTCAGGTTCATCCCAATGAAAGAATTCCTGGTGCAGATGACATCCAGTATATACGAGGCCATGTAGAAGGTGGGTGTATCTCCCTCCTTTTGCACCTGAGCCTTTCTTATGTAGGTGCTCAACTTCTTGGAGATGATGGCACCCCAATTGAACCCTGTTCTTGAAATGGTGACTGTAAAAGCCAGAGGCATCCAAGCCTCTAAAAATCAGGAGTAGTCTTTCTCCCCATGTAACCTGCAGAGCAGAGCCATGAGATATATGTATGGTTCCATGAGATTGGTTGTTGGATAACACCCAGTAGTTCAGTTTGTTAATTTTTTGTCTTCTCTCCACCAAGACGACATGATTTTGTTGGTATCGTGTGACGCATAGAAACTCAGGATGAAATCAATGCTCAGTTTTAGCTCAGAATCTTTGAGCTTATAGTAACTTTGAACCTTTGATGGCAGGAAGAATCCGACACATTCACCATTATCATCATTAATCAAACATTTTTGGGCGTTAGCATGGTTAATGATCCACTTCAGGAACTCAATGCAAGGAAAGACTAGAGAACAACTTGCCACCATGTGCAGATATGCTTTGTGAATGTTGGGGAAGACCTCGTTGTCGAGCTTCCCTGTATCAAGATCACTATGTAGGGTATATTGGAGGGGTTATTCTTTCTTGATTTTCTTGAAAACTTCTTCCTAGTGAGGAAATTGCATCTTGGCTCCAATACTTTCCTCTGTGTCTTCGAAAGATGGGGGCTGGAAAAATGGATCCTTGGTGATTATCTTAATGATGGATACTGGCTTCGGAGTGAATTCTAATTGTCTCTCAACTAATGGGGAGGAGCCTTCTTCTACTTCTGATTCTTGCATCTTAGGGGCTCTCGATGATTTCCTGGTGGAAGGATTCTTTAGAGGCATTATTCCTGCAATTTAAAATGACTTTTGAACATGCATACAGAGCAACGTTGGGTGCGGACATGTAACAATGGAATGCGTGAAAACCATTAGCAGATACATACCTATAATTATTGCTAAGATAATTTCTTAATACTCACTGAACTTTGGGCATTTCTTTCGGGTTGTTGGCTTCACTCTTCTGTTGGTTATGAATTTCTTGTTGTGCAGAATGGGACCATGCACAATGACTCGAACATGATATAACTAGAGAGGTACTACCAGTCATATCAATCAGTTAATACGAGTAATAAATGTAAATTCAAAATAAATTACCCTTGAATTTCTACAAATAAACCTTAACTGGTTGATGACAAAAGCGCGGGAGAAGATGCAATGTATCAGTGGGTTTAATGGATCCTTTTGATTCGTGCACGAATTAGTAACTAATGAGCGATCTACAAATTAACCACCATCTTTTAATTTGGTGCATCTGACACATATGGAGGTAAAACATCTCGTTGTGTCACATCACTATGGCGTAGGGATCGGGTATCATTTGTTTACTCCTTACCTCTGCGCAGTGTTTAGTATTACATTTCTCTGCCGAAACCGAATGGATCGGTCTTCGGCGAAATCCTTGTTGGGGTTGTTCATAGGAAAGAAATGCTTTCATTGGTCGACGTCGATGAAGGTTAGTATTCAACTACTTTGAATTTCCAAACAATTTTCACCACCTTTATCTTTCGCTAATGTTGAATTTCTCAAGTGAGTTGGGGGAAAATCCCAGGTGGCCGATTCATTGAATAGTAATTAAGTCTCTTTCAGAGTTAAGAAGATACTTTTTTGTACACAAGAAAACTTTTAATCGATTCAATCATTAAACATATGAGATAAGAGAAGGCGTCAGTTTCATGTTTAGGTGATAACATTCCAAGCCGAAGATCGAGTTGTACCCCAAAAAGTAAATGGTGACAAACTTTTTTTAGGGTGTGTTGAGTACTCAACAAATGACCATTCACTGGGCGAATGCAAAATCTCTGGTCCATAATGGGCACACATTTATTCATACTTGTATATGCTACAAAATTATATATATATATATATATATATATATATATATATTGTTTTATTTATTAATGAAAGTATTGTTTTAGGGCTTAACCATTCACTAGGAGGGCATCAGGTTCCCCTCTTAGATTCTGCAATCGATAGGTACCTGCCTTGATTTTCTCAGCCACTTGGAAAGTCCAAGCCATAGGATTTCAAACCTAGAATGTTTTCCCTTTGGTTTGTTTTCTTTGTCCCACTTCAACACTATGTATCCTACCTGAAAGTTCTTTTCCTTAGCCTTATTCTTATCAAACCATCGTTTCACTATCTGTTGATGAGCTAGGAATTTTGAACTATCATTTTCTCTCTGTTCTTCCAGCATGAAAAAAGTGTTGATCCTCCATTGCATGGATGACAAGGGTTCCTCATTGGAATATTGGGCCAATTGGAGGGATGGTAGATAAATCCCGTTTGGGAGGATGGCTTCCTGTCCATAGACCAGAAAGTATGGGGAATTCTTGACAGATTCCTTGGGCATGACTCTATTGGCCCATAGAGTGTTATGGAGTTGGTTGTGCCAATTTATTTGGTTATCTGTAATCGTCTTCTTCAAAATTATTACCAGGTTATTATTAGTTGACTCTACCACACCATTTCCCCGAGGGTAGTAATTTGCAAAGTACTTTATCATGATCCTTTTGTCCAGAGAAAACTCTATTAATAGGGTAGAATAAAAGTAAGCTGCATTATCAAAGACTAGAATGGAGGGGACACCAAACCTTGTGATCAATTGTTGTTCTATAAATTGGATTACTACCTTCTCATTTACATGAGTCAAAGGAATGGACTCTGCCCACTTTATGAAATAGTCGATGGAAGTAAGAATGTACTTGTGAATCTTTGAAGAGCTAGGAGTAATTTCTCCTATGATATCCAACCTCCACTGCTCAAAAGGCCTGGAAACAGTCATGGGATGAAGTGGGATTGCTTCTCTCTTCTCCTTTCTAGCACTTATTTGACAAGTCTTATAGTTCCTAGTGTGAGTATGAGCATATTTAAACAAGGTGGGCCAGTAATACCCAGTTCTTAGAATATTATGGGTGGTGGTGTTCCTTGCAAGGTGTCCTCCGGCGGGGCTGTCGTGGATTTCCATTATCACATTGTCAGCTTCTTCTCATTTGAGACATCTCAATAGTACCCCATCATAATTGATCTAGAAGAGCATCGAATTTATAAGGCGATACTGTGCAGATTTCAATCTCAAGGCTCTCCTTTCCCTAGGGTTGAGGTTCTCGGGACAATCTCTGTGATATAAAAGATAAGATAAATCCTTGTACCGAGAGTCTTGCCTTGGGGAGATGTATGCTACTTCGTTGCACCATAGCGTCATTTAGTTTTCCCACCCAGGATCTTCATTTTTTTGATCCTGTGATTCGACTGCGAGCTTGCACAAACCTTGCCCCTTTACTAGCTTGGAAAGTTTTATATCTAGATCAAATTCCTAGACTAATTCCATCCAGTTCTCTCTTCTTTCCCCCATCTCTTGTTGGGTAAATAGGGATTAGACCATTGGGTGTGGCACAATCACCTTAGTGTGATTCTTGAGGATGTAAGACCTGAAATGTTTTACGGCCTTATAAACTGCGTAGGCCTGTTTTTCTATCAAAGGATAATTTATCTCAACTCCTTGAATATTGGTACTCATAAATGACACTGGGGATTTGTTGTTTTCATCATCCTTCTGAGTCAAAACCACAACTAGTGATTGGTCAGAGGCGAAATTATATAGGTTAAAGTCTCTATTAAAATCAGGACTTCACAACACCGGGGCCCGAGATATGGCCAATTTGATATTGTTGAAAGCATATTTTTGTTCATCATCCCACTTAAATTCGGTGTCCTTGCGAATCATCCTTTGCAAGGGTTTTATAATTTCAGCGAAGTCGGGAGTGAATTTCCTCACAAAATTGATTTTCCCAAAAAAGGACAGCATAGCTTTCTTGTTATGGGGTAGTGGGACTTGAGATAAGGCCTTAATCCTTTTGGGGTCTATATGAATCCCATCTTGAGATATAATATGCCATAATAACTTCCCTTCCTCAACACCAAAGATAGTCTTCTTGGGGTTCATAGATATACCATATTTTCGACACCTTTCGAAAATTTGACGTAAGTGTTGGATGTGTTCTTCCCTATTCTTTGAATACACTGTTACGCCATCTAAATATACTACCACACACCTATTGATAAGTCCTCGAAAGGCCATGTCCATGGCCCTTTGGAAGGTTTCTCTTGCTTTGATTATCTTGGAGGGAATACGCTTATAAGCGAAGGTTCCCCATTTGGTTCGAAAAGTGGCTTTCAGATGATCTTCCTCTGAAACCAACACTTGGTTGTAGCTTGAGAAACCGTCTAGTAGAGAGAAGAAATACGAGCCTGAAATGGTTTGCAATAGTTTCTCCATCGATGAGACTAGATAATTGTCCTTTTCTGAAGCTCTGTTGAGGTTTTGAAAATCTACGCAAAGTCAAATTTCTCCCGATTTTTTCCTTACTGGGACAAACTTTTCCACCCAGGGAGAATGCCTAACCTGGGAAATTATCTTCGCATCTAGAAGCGTCCTCAATTTATGATACATGAGGGGTTCCAGGGATGGGTGATATATTCGAAGATTTTACTGGAAAGGTTTCATATCGGGTTTCAATGGGATGGTGTGTTAAATAATACGGGTGTTGTACATTTTCAAATCCTTATAGGACCATGCGAAAACATCCTGGTATTGACTAAATAATTTGAGGTAGGCCTTCCTCTCTCCATTAGACATAGTTTTTCCAAGATTCACATTCTTCACGATCTCTGGAGTCCCGAGATTCACAGTTTCATGGAGGGGGCATGAGCTACCAGTCTTCGCGTTTTTAGGTCCTTTAAAATGATCCTTTAGATCAAACAGACTCTCTAGATTAGCTATCCCCTTTGGTATTGTGTGAGCCTTCAATTTTCTGACATCTTGTCCTGTTTGGGGATTAGTTCTAGTTGTTTTCTCTTGGAAATCTTCATCGTCTATGGCTAGATCTTTGATGTTGTCCTAGTTGGTCAAGAAGTTTACGATTTGCTCGTCACCTTCAAAGATTTTCCAATTAGAAATGTTGTTTGACACCGATGGCCTATAGAGAAGCTCTACAGTGAATATGGAGGCTTCATAATCTTCTAAAGGCGACATTCTGGAAGAAGTTGTGGCTAAGGAGTCAACAAGGATATTCTTTGCTCTAGGGATTGCAATGATATCAAAAGCCTCAAAGTGTTCTATTAGCCTATGAACCTCTTGATGGTAGTTCTTAAGATGAGTTGAATCACAGTGTATGGTATTTATTACTTGTCTGATAATGATTTCAGAGTCTCCAAAAACTTTCAGTTCATTGACACCAGGTCTATGGCTTTCTTTAACCCCTATGCTATAGCTTCATACTCGGCAGTGTTATTGGTACATTTGAATTATAGCCTACAAGACAAGAAATGACATTTACCCTTTGGGTCGATGAGGATGCAACCTTATCCTGACCCTTCTTGTGATTTAGATCCATCAAAATGGAGGGTCCAAATTTGCGAATGAAAATTTCTCCTTTCTCTCTCATCACCAGTGTTTTGTTCTTCGATCTTTTCTTTCACAAGTCCTAGCACAGGGTTTTGATAGAAGAGAGAATCTCTTATCGGCATCAGGGATTCTTATTGAAAGATTATTTCATACTTTTGAGTAAGCGGAACATTGGACAGGAGAGGAGCTAAATTGTCGAAGTGAGAATCATAGGAATAGTTTCCCAATATGGGGAAATCGATAGAGGCTAGTTCGTTCGGGGTTTCCAGATCAGTGACCGTATGATTCAGATATCTTTCTTGTTGATTATGATCATGTTCTTATAGCCCTTCGATGGTAGCCAAAGGTGTTCCCAGTCTTTACTAAAATATTCGTTTATCTTTTTAGACGAATCTTGGCTTAACAATAGCCCATATGCCTCAGGGATATCCACCACAACAACGTCAATCACATGTACGAAATTAGGATGTGTCACTATCCTGATAATCACATATTTGAGTTCTCCCATGAACTTGACCTAGATTATGTCCAATTGTATGACATGTTTATCACTTTTGAGAGGGACAACATCGATTTTATTACAAACGGCCAATGGTATTACATTAAAGGACACCCCATAATCTACCAAACAATTGTGAAGATTCCTGTTAAAAACTTTGAACGTTAAAAGGAAAGGTGGTACAAAAGGCTTCTCCTTCCTACCTTTTGAGCGTGTATTTATGGTTGGCTTGCTTGAAAAATCTATCGAGGATAGATCCTTCTTCTGGCTGTTGCCTATAGTCGGGTCTTCTACCGAGATGATACCTTGCAACATAAAGTATTTTTGCTGAGGAATCCTACATATATCCATAATTGATATCTTAGCCTTCAACATTTTCAAATATTCGACTACGTTGTAATCTAGCTTGGGAAATTCCTTGGTATGGATGCTTATAGGATTTTCGCCGGGAGAGAAAGGCATTTTCGAGCGATCGAGAGTTAACTTACTTTACGGGGCTCGCGCGGTGTCGATATTTTTTGAGCCGGGTTGACCTTTACTACACGTCTTTACTACCGAAACTTCTATGGGTTGTTCTCGAGACTCAAACAAATCATCCAAAGACATGATTACGTCGGTATCCCATATCAACATGGCTGTGTCTCGTGGTGGGTCAACTTCTTCCTGATCATCAATATTCATGGTCGAACTTCTTGACTGTTTGGTCAGTGAGACTTCATCTAGAAAACGATTGGCGATTAAATTCATGGCGTGGAACCATTGAGGGAATTCTCTTTTAGAGTGGTTCTCTTGGTGATAGGTGCAGAAAGAATCAGACACAACATTCCCTAGGTCAATGTTTAGGTTGGCTGGGGGAGGTTCAATTGCATTGAAAGGATGGTTTCTTTTAAAGAAAGGCTTATAGGGATTTTTGCCTTGGTTTCCTTCCCCTACACTTCGTCTCATGTCCATAATATCATTTGATATTTTCTTGACCATGCACTTCAGATATTATATATCTCCATTACCTTTGTCGGGAGTTTTTTCAGCTAATTTCCCTGATGGTCTAGTCAAAAGGAGTCCTCTCCTAGGAGGGGGGCAGATTTATTTTCTCACTAGAGAGGCTTGGCCCTATTTACATCAGTTCATCTATAATTCTATTGTCTTGGCCTCTTCAAAATTATCTGCAAGGGTTTTCTTGGCATCTCTTTTAATGAACATGGAAATAGAAGCCGAAAGAGCATTGGCATAAACCTCAATTTGCTACTCTTGAGTGGGTTTCGTCGTAGGTTGGAACTTATTTAATATGGTCGTGAACCTTTGATTGAAATCTTTGACCCTCTCTTTTGGGGTCATGGTGGCTGAGAACAACTCAGTCATCAGGGCTCCTGTAGTAGTTTATTCCGCAAATTTGTTTAGAAAATCCTTTTGGAATTTAGTCCAGCTGGTTATAGATCCTATAGGCAAATTAAAATACCACATGGAGGCCAAATTCTCAAACGTGTAGGGAAAAAGTCTACATACCATGTCCTCATGTTGAATGTTCATAAGCCTAATCGCAAGCATGAATTTCTTGATATGATCTTTAGGAAAACTTGAAGTTTCAGGGTCGTACTTGGGAAGCATATTTTCCAGGTGCTAGGGAAGATTGTGTGCTCATCCAGGGATGGCCACTGCATCTCCGGCCAACCAAGGCTAATTGTCTTGAAGTGGAAATTTTCTTTCCTCTTCACAACCATTGTTCCCTTCTGTATCTCCATAGTCAAATTCAAGCTCTTATTCTTCTAAAAAGTCATCAGGCTAAGGGATGTCACCGACTGGTGTCTCGGGTATTAGATCAAGAGGTTCTTAGATTTCAGTGATTGAAAAATCTATTAAGTATTCTATAGAGTGTACAAAAACTTCATCGGGAGTGATAACCATTGGTCTACTTTGTTATTTTCTTCGAGGGAGGATGGGATTTAAGGACAACATGTCGATTTGTCGGACATAGGCTCTAGTGATTCTCCTCAATTGATTCACTTCCTCGTGAGGGAGGGCATAGGGTATTCTAGGGTGAAAAGGTGCTTCCTTGGACCGGGGTGATTTACCCTCTTCAGGAGTACTTTGTAAACATGGTTTGTCTGTCGGGTGACTAGCCATGCATGTGGACCGTTATGAATCTGTAGGTTGTTCGAAATGCTATATAACTTACATATTCAACCATTCATTCTCAGGCCCTCCTTCTAGCGCCAATTCTGTTGATGGGTCTTAAATCCCTTTATTTCAACAACAGGAACCAAACCGGCCACTGAGGCCCAATTAGACTCTGCAATGTTTGAGATGGAATGGTTCTCCGGATCATGCGATCCAACCTATTTATCGATGGGCTTTGTGTTTTCTTGTGAAGGTTCTCTCTTCAAGTAGGACTGTTCCTTTCTATATTTTTCTCTTGGGTGGGACTGGTTTGAGAGACACAAGCTAGCATAAGCCAACTTGACAAGTAACAGGATTGAATTTCAACTACTAGGAAGAGGCTGAGCTTGGGATAACCTACTTCTTAAACATGCAAACAATAATTCTATACCAAAGGGCCTAGTAATAATACATTAACCAAATGAGCATCCAATTACTACCTGAGATTCTAAATAACTAAAATAAAAACACATATGTAACCAATATCATGGAAAGAAAAATAATTCATCTACCATAACATTCATCACATAACAACACAACAATTTATCTTCATCATTAAAGGAAAGAACATCAAAACATTTCACCAGATAACTTGACAACATAATTGATTTCTCTTACTCATTTACTGCATCATTCTTGGAACATGATAGGAAGTAATTCTTCTCCAAACTCCAATCAAATACATTTGATGAAAACAACTTGTATTTGGTCCAGAAGGACTTCTCAATTCATAGCAGTCTCAAAATAATTATCAACAACCAAAAAGTAAAGAGTTCTTACAGCAACCATCAACCTTTTGTTAATCGGTCGATGTCTCTATTTATAATACAAAATTCAAATGTAATTAATGACTAAATATAATTCAAGCCAAACAAAAATTGCCACGTGGCGTGATCATCCAACAGTTTCTTTCAATAGTCCGCCCTAGATATCTCTTGAAAAGGGTGACTTCTTTCATATTCACACCAACTGATAAACAACTCTTCACAGGTTTGAGCCCATGGGAACCTGTGTTGTTCCATAGGGGAAACATATACTCCTCTAATATCCACTGTATGCATCCGGTACTTTACCAAAATGGATTTCAACTGTTGCAACATGGCTTGAGCTATGATTGGGTGTCCTGCGAATTGTTTCACTTGCCCTGGCTTTGCATCGGTGACCTTTGTGCACTCGTCGACCCAAAGTGAGTCTTTTATGGAGTGCGTCTTGAACACATCGCACAGGTTAGTGAATTCATCGAGGGTGCCAAATTCAGGGAGACTAACATATTTCATTACTTTGTTAATTTTACCCCAGTGTTTCTGGCACTTGTCCCATTGCTTTTGGATTTCTCGGTGTGGGTCCCAGGTCATCTTTGCTCATTATTCGACAGATTTATTCATGCGGTCGAGACTACTTTTTCCAACCAACTGAATGTGATGATTTTCCTTTTTTAGACCCTATTGAAATGCCTCAATGTATTCAACTGTCTCTACCGCTTACTATTCCTTTTCATACCACCTCTCCATTTCTTTGCATGTCACAAGTGCCATGAGACTATCCTCCTAGAACTCAACTATGTTCTCGGTTAACATGTGTCTTTCCTTCTTGAACTTGTTATAAACTCTGTTGAACTCATCCTTTAGATACACAATGGTCTGTGTATCTCCTTTATAGTATTTGACAATATGGCATAGGTGTTGGAGCTCTTCCCAGGAGTTAGCTAGTTCCTTTTCATCTCTCTTGGCTCTATCCTGAGTGGCATCTGATAGGGATTTTCCTATTCCAATCAGTTTGGACATGGGAGCGTCTCCAGTGTTGATTAAGTTCTCTTCTCTGGTAACCACGATGGATTGATCCAAAGTGATCCTTTGCCTTTTCACAGTCCTTTGAATGATGGCCTTCCTCTTTTGAACATAGGAGATCGCATAGATGTCTGCTACTTCAAATATCGGTTCTGGTATCTGTTGATCTCCCTATGTGAGGATGTTTCTCAAGCTACCCATGGTGTATATTAGCTCAGGAGTGGGCTCTCGAATTTCTTCGCTCTGTTTTGTAGATCTGACCTCTACTTTTCGTTCATCTGGGACTTGAATATTGGGCGTAATGGAGGCATCAGGTACAGACTCATTGCCTACTTGCTTTTCGATTGTAGAGCTCCAGATTTTCTTTTGTAGAGTTTCTTCACTCGGTCCTGCTTCTGCTTCTTATTTGTCAGAATCTCTTGTGTCGAGGCCACCTTCAGACCCTATTTCCTTTTGTAATACCTGCATGTCTTGGACCTCCGGCTCATGGGAAGCGGATTTCTCA
Source organism: Picea glauca (assembly GCA_000966675.3). NCBI lineage: Eukaryota > Viridiplantae > Streptophyta > Pinopsida > Pinales > Pinaceae > Picea > Picea glauca. The sequence continues at coordinate 6,628 of JZKD02S0056517.1, read as the reverse complement.
GGACCTTTTTCCTCTTGGACTCACATCGGGGTGTTGTGAGCAGGTTTCAAACTCTCATTATCGTTGTAAATATGTATAAGACTGCTCAAAGTATTGGGTGCTTGTGTCTCTATTGAGATCTGACCTGTCTCTGGTTGAGTTATCCCTTCTTCTGAAGGATCGATCAACGATGTTGCAGGTTCAGGGTTGCCTAACCCATGGGCATTGTCAGGGACTGTGGACATAAGATCATTCGACTCCGTCGGGACACTTTGAACAACAGGTCCTATGAAAAGATATGGGTCATCTAGCATCTGTTTCATTAGTAGCTCAATTTGCTTATGTAAAAATGTACCCCTTTCTTATGCAGCTTGATCTTTCAGGAGATCCTTGATTTGTACCGGGAATTCCCGATGGGTTCCCATAGCTTCAATTTATTCTTTGGGATCACTTATTCCTTCATCCAATTCATATGCAACTTATCCTTCCTAGTGTCAGCTAATTTCTTGAACAACCTGCTCCATAAACGTTGACTATTCTTCGTAGCTCATAGCTCTAAACCTGGTTCCTCGAGGATCAACTTTGCTGGATGCCACCACTTTCCAGTCTTGAGCGTTCTCGATAAAAATTTCATCCTCGAATTGGTCATGGGCATAGGGATAACATGATGATACCTGCGACGCATGCTGTAGAACCAATCCCTTGGGATCATGTTTGTGAAATTTACCAGTTTGGAACCAAAATTCCAATTGACCTAGCCCGAGTTGTTTATCATGTGTGGTATCTTTGACCATAAAAAATTCGATATGAAACCCATACGGTATGAAAGCCCACTTTTGTTCTTTTACTAAAGTTGCATTGTATCCTTTCAGGATGGTTTGATAGCAAATTTCCCCTAACACTATCCGGTCAGGAACATAAATGGGTAATAAGTGGGGTGCCCCTGTGGTGCCAAAAACCCTGATGTAGGTTTCTCGTTCATCTAAATACCAATGGCCAATTTTGGCTATAACCTTCTTTGCATCATCTGACAATATAGGGAATTCTTTCCTAAAGAGAAAGAAGTACGTGTGTGCAATAAATGGATCAAAAATAACAACATAGCATTTCTTGTACCTATTTTCCCATAGGATGTTGAAGTATACATGGACCGCGAGCTTTGAAGAGTGCCAATTCAAGTTCATCCCAATGAAAGCGTTCCTAGCGAAGATGATGTCCAGTAGATACAAGGCCATGTAGAAGGCGGGGGTATCTCCCTCCTTTGGCACCTGAGCCTTTCTTATGTAGGTGCTCAACTGCTTGGAGATGATGGCACCCCAATTGAATCCTATGCCTGAAATGGCGACTGTAAAAGCCATAGGCATCCAAGCCTCTGAAAATTGGGAGTAGTCTTTCTCCCCACGTAACCTGCAGAGTAGATCCATGAGATATATGTATAGTTCCCTGAGATTAGTTGTTGGATACCATCCAACAGTCCGGTTTGTGAATTTTTTGTCTTCTCTCCACCAAGATGACATGATTTTGCTGGTATCTTGTGATGCATAGAAACTCAGGATGAAATCAATGCTCATTTTTAGCTTGGAATCTTTGAGCTTATAGTAACTCTGAACCTCTAATGGCAGGAAGAATCCAACGCATTCGAAGTTGTCATCATTAATCAAACATTTTTGGGCATCAACATGGTCAATGATCCACTTCAAGAGCTCAACGCAAGGAAAGACCGGAGATTGGCTTGCCACCATGTGCAGATAAGCCTTGCGAATGTTGGGGAGGACCTTGTCGTCGAGCTTCCTTGTGTCAGGATCGCTGTGCGGGGTATATTCAAGGGGTTCTTCTTTCTTGATTTTCTTGAAAACTTCTTCCCAACAAGGAAATGCCATCTTGGCTCCAATACTTGCCTTCGTGTCTCCGAAAGCTAGGGGCTAGAAAAAGGGCTCCTTGGTGATTCTCTCAATGACGAATACTAGCTTGGGAGTGAATTCTAATTGTCTCCCAACTGATGGGGAGGAGCCTTCTCCTACTTCTGATTCTTGCATCTTAGGGGCTCTCAGAGATTTCTTGGTGGAGGGCTTCTTTGGAGTCATTGTTCCTGCAATTTAAAATGTCTTTTGAACATGTGTACAAAGCAGCATTGGGTGCGGACATGTAACAATGGAATGCATGAAAACTATTAGCAGATACATACCTGTAATGCTTGTTAAGATAATTGCTTAATACTCACTGAACTTTCAACTTTTCTTTCGGGTTGTTGGCTTCACTCTTCTGTTTGTTCTGAATTTCTTGTTGTGTAGAATGGGACCATGTGCAATGACTCGAAAATGATATAACTAGCGAGGTACTACCAGTCATATCAATTAGTTAATACGAGTAATAAATGTAAATTCAAAATAAATTACCCTCAAATTTATGCAAATAAACCTTATTTGGTTGACAGCGGAGGTGTAGGAGAAGATGCAATGTATCGATGGGTTTAACGAATACTTTTGATTCGTACGTGAATTAGTAACTAATGTGCAATGTACGAATTAACTACCATCTTTTAATGTGGTGCATCTGACACATATGGAGGTAAAATGTCTCGTCGCATCACATTAGTTTGGCGTAGGGATAGGGGTTTGACTGTTTACTCCTTACCTTTGCGTAGTGTTTACTATTACATTTTTCTGTCGAAATCGAATGGATCAGTCTTCAGCGAAATCCTTCCTGGGGTTGTTCGTAGGAAAGAAAATATTTCATCCACCGACGCCAATGAAGGTCGGTACTTGACTACTTTGACTTTCCAAATGGTTTTCACCACCTTTATCTTTCATCGATGCCGAATTTCTCAAGTGAGCCGGGGGAAATCATGGGTGGCCGATTCATTGAGTAGTAATTAAGTCTCTTTTAGAGTTAAGAAGGTTCTTTGTTGTAAACAAGCAAACTTTTAATCGATTCCATAATGAAACATATGAGATAAGAAAAGGTGTTAGTTTCATGCTGAAGTGGTAACAGTCCAAGCCAAAGATCGAGTGGTACCCCAAAAAGTAAATGGTGATAGACTTTTTTTAGGGTGTGTTGAGTACTCAACACCGTCGTGGTATTTATTCCATGTTTCAACGATGTCTCACTTATGATGAAGCTGAGAAATAGTTGAATGATAGTCACTCTAGAGCATGTGGCGGTCATATGTCTGGGTATGCTACTGCCTAAAAGATATTATGAGCTGGTTATTTTTGGCCTTCATTATTTAAGGATTGCGTTATTGTTGTCCATAAATGCCATGCTTGTCAAACTTATAACAACAAGATCCAATCTCACCCTACTCCTCTTCGTCCTGTAATTTCCATTGGTCCATTCTCCAAATGGGGTATTGAATTTATGACATGTAACGCTCACTCAGCCGGAGGGCATGGATACATTATTGTAGCTATGGATTATTTCAGTAAATGGGCCAAGCCGATGCCTACATTTGATAACACCGGGAAAACTACAACATTATTCATATTCAATCATATCATTACTCAGTTTGGTGTCCCTCAAGCTATCGTCACTGATCAAAATAGTCATTTTCATAACTTCATGATGTCTGAACTTACTAAGAAGTTGGATCTTCACCATGAAAAGTCAATCCCTTACTATCCGCAGGCCAATGGCTAGGTCAAAGCGATCAACAAATTCCTTACTACTATGCTTCGATGGATGGTAGGAATCCATAAGTCGAAATGGAACATGATGTTGTTCTCAGCATTATGGTAATATTGGACATCCGTTAAGTTTTCCATGGGATTCATACCCTTCTATTTAGTGTATTGTATCGAAGAAATTTTGTCGATTTAATGTGAGATTCCATCTTTGAAGCTAGTTTTCGAACTTCTCCCTAACACCTCGATTGAGGAAGAAAATATTTTGTATCTAATTCAATAAGATGAGACCAATCATGATGTGGCCTTAGTTATTGAAACTCATAAAAATCATGTCAAAGCTCAATATGACAAGCATGTCAAACCGCATTTTTTTTCTGAAGGTGATCTAGTTCTTCTTTATGAGCAAGATCATGATATTCTAAGGGCCAGTAAATTTGAGCCTATTTGGTGGGGTCCTTACATTGTAAAACAATTTTTGGAGAAAGGGGCTCATGAACTAGTGGATTATGATGTAATTCCTTTGATTGAACCCAAAAATGGGCTTTACTTGAATAAGTACTATGCTCAAGTCATTGTTGCATGAGTGTTGTGTATTTTTATGTATTATACTCTTGAATTGTTTTTTGTTTTTGGTTTTTTCCTTAGGGCTACTTGCCTAGCATTGTGCTTGGTTTCCAGATGTTGGTGTCTTTGCTACCCTACATTGGCTTCGCTAATGGCGCTAGTCGCACTACTAAAAAATTAGCGTCTTCTACTTGGGCAATCTATGAACCTATGGATGAGTTAATCAGTCTACATGGTATTTTCTTTGGTCGTGCAACTAATAATATCGTGGAATACAATGCAATTATCGAGTTGTTAACTAATGTTTTCTCACTTGGTATCTGTCATCTTATTGTGTGACTCGATTCACAGTTAGTAGTTCGACAATTGAGTAACGTTTATTCTATCTGAAGTCCTACTTTGTTAAGGATATACTTACGAATTCGCCTCTTAGAACGTCATTTTGATTACATTCAATATCAACACATTCCTAGATGTCTAAATACATCAACAAATGAATTGGCTAATTATGTGCTAGGCAGACATTTGAGACATTTATAAAATCCATAAAACATGTAAGCTAGTAGGAGCCTGACATATATAACGATAAAAGTTTACAAAAAACGTTTTTTTGTCCGAATACCAACATATAAAAAAATGTGAAGCACATGGATTCATATACAATAGAGCATCAAGGATGTTGCTCGCTATAACATGCGACTTCCCGTGCTACCCTACGGAGCATTCAACCAATGGAAGCAGACACGCCCACTGTGTGGCATTGGTAATGCCTCAGAATATCATCTACAGAGGCATCTGGGATGGTCATTGTAAGTCCCTCCATATTTTTTTTATGGTCTCAAAGTCAGCAGTAGCTACTCTTGCTATGTCACCTTTGTCCCCTCACCTCTAGATAGGCGATGAAACTGGAGGGCGATAAGGTCCCACATCTGCATGTTCAAAGAGAATTTGATTAGTCATCAGATAAAAAACATTAAAAACATTTAATATCATTAAAAGTAACAAAAATATCATATAAAAAAAATTTCCTTCATACCTATGTCCCCCCAATGGGAACCTTTAGGAAGAGCTAGGTCCAAATCTCCATGGAACTCTAGCCTGACCTATGCATAATCGTTGACCATGAGCATTTGAGTTCTCAACCAATCGAAGAAGACATCATTATAACTAACTATGGGACCGACTTCATGTCGGGCCATGAGTTCAACACACCTCTTCATTCTAGGATCATGTGGGGCAGGTATATCCCACTCTACCTATAGGCGTAAAAATGGGACCCTCTCTAGGAAGAAGGATACCAAAATATAACTGTATCCAAACTGTTTCAATCTACCACTTATGAACTTGGTCAGTTGTTTTTTCATGATTTTAAGAACCCCTTCACACTAGTTGAAGACTCAAGGCTCCATGCACTCCATTGCATACTGAAAATAGCTCTGAAGATCCATATGGAGAGCTGCACTCCCTTCCATGCATGTGATGGTATAGAGGATGTCCCGTAGAGGCAAGTCTCAGACATCTCTAATAGCGAATTTACTACTATGTTTTTGGGTACCCGACAAACAATGTTTACTGATGTAGTGGTTCATAGGCTCACCACCACCCTTGCTACCTGTAAGTGTTACTCGAGATCCACGGTGAGATATTCTTGTTAAGAAGTAGATATCCTCGATATCTATAGTGAGTGTATGGGAACCCACATGGAATGCTCGCTCGTTCACATCCCACATGTGAAGTAGGTACTCAAGGAGTCTCATCTAGGCCCTCATTCCCTGAATTTTGAACCAAGGATATCTAAGACAAAATTTTGAGGGAAGGTGAGGAAAAGAAGGCCGAAATGAAAGGAAGGATAAATTCTTTTGATGGTGCTTTCTAAGGTATGTTATTTACAGGTCATCTCACCATTTTCTCTATAACTTTTTTTCTATAATGATTCAGAATGTGAAATTGCTATTCCATTGAGAAAACATATCCAAGTATCTGTGGTAAAAAAATAATCTTGTTGGTCATTGTATTTTTTGAGTTACACTTCGTGGAAAATAGGGTTTGTGGCTAGTCTTGAAACTAGTCAAAAACATGTGTTTCAGGTAAAAACATCATAAATTATTCATAACAGATCCAAATTCAGTGAAACCAAATGTTTTGGTTAGGGTATAGTCTGTAGTATGCTTTGTAATATTTTTCGATCAATTCAACAAATATTTTGTGCGAGGCATGCTCTACAAGGTCGCTCTCTAGAATAAGACAGAATTTAGCAAGGTATGCCATTTTTTCTATAAATCCTTTTCTGAGATGTTACACGTAGTGACACTTGGAGGAATTGCATAAAACACACTAAAGAAAATTGTGTATTAGTTTCATATCTTTATACATTACAGGCACAAATTTATGATTACTTCAAGTTAGGGTTGTTGACTAATCCAAAACTAGGCATGTGAGACTAAAGAAAAGTTTGATGAAAA